>PITA01003192.1:25260-117807 GCA_004023965.1 Spilogale gracilis
AACAGCTAGAGGGGGGGCACAAGCAGGGGAGTAAGAGAGGGAGAAGCAGGCTTCCCACTGAGCAGGGAACCCGATGTAGGGCTTGAATCCGGGACTCCTGGGATCATGACCTGAGCCAAAGGCAAATGCTTAACAACTGAGCCACCCAGGCGTGCCCCATATTTTTTAAAAATTTAAAATAAGTGTTTACAACCAGGATTATTCTTAAAAAGTCTTACTGAGCTATAGACATACAGTAAGTTTAAAGTGTAAAACAATCTGATAAATTTGAGATGCATACAGTTATAAAACTGTCATCACAATCACAATAATAAACATCTCCATTATCCCCAAGGATTTCCCCCTGCCGTTTGATCCCTTCCTGTTCTTGCTCCCCTTCCCAGGCTACTCTGTTATTTCTGAGCACTTTAAACATCTGTGGTAGTCTCCAGCTATTCTACAAAGTAAATGGCCTGTGATCTTCACAAGTATGAAGTTCATGAAAGTCAAGGAAACTCAAGGAATTGTTTCAGACTGAAGGCTAAAGAGGCCTGAAAACTAAATGCAATCTGTAATCTTGGACTGGAACTTTCTGCTATAAAGGGCATCTTTGGGATGACTGCCAAAATATAAAGGGGTTGTGGATTTCAGGTAGTAATGTAGCAGTGTTAGCTTCCTGATTCTGATGGTTGTACTGTTTTATAGGAAAATGTCCTTGCTCACAGGAACTAGACTCTAAAGCTGTGCTGTCCAGTATGGGGGCAACTAAGCCACTGATACCTCTAAGCACTTGAAATATAGCTAACATGACACATTGAAATAATATTTTGGATATGAACAAAATATATTAAAATTTTTTTTATTTTTTACTATGTAATAATATTCTCTTGCCAGTAAAATGGAGAAAGGGACTAAGAATAATTGGTAAAAACTTAATAAGTTGCAATCATTTTAAGTACATTATATTTTCATTCAAAATTAGGTACTCATTTAGTTGGCTATATTGCTGATTTTGTATAAAAATTAAAAAAGGATTGCTGATAAAGCTCTGAACAGAAGTTGCTTATTTTAGTTCATTAAGGCAGTTCAGGTATTTTTTACATAACATATATATCTCGCCATTTTAAGTTGCAGTTACTTTTATCAAATCTGATAAAAAATAAAGTGTAATATTACATAGGTGTCTCAGATTATATTTCTGATGGATGGCACTGCAAAGTATTCACACTAATCATTTATCATGTTAGCAACTTACTCTCAATTCTCAGATTCTTAAGTATATTCCTTAAATTCTTGTTCAGGAAATACATTGCAACTTTTCTGCAAGATTGAAATTATTTCAAAGTAATTATGTCAATGAGGGACATAAAGTATACGTCTCCTTAGGTCATTGGGAAAATAGGAAGAACAGAATTTTAAGGAAGGTTACACATGACACAGACATTTACTTTGGGCCTATCATGAACTAAATCTTTTATGGTATTAGGAATTTTGACTTAATCCTCACAACCGTAACAAGTAATGGGAATTATTTTCTGTTTAAGCTGTCATGATGTCCTTAAGGAGCCACTTTTCCCTAGGAGCACTAACAAGTTACACATAAAACATAATTGACTCCACTGGACGTTGCATGTACCCACTTAGGATGTTCACTTATTGCCCATCTGCTATTAGCTGTAAACCCGCTTGACTCCACACTTACCTTCGACTTTTTAGCCTTTCTTAAAAGCACCCTTCTAGATGTGAATAGGCCTCTTCCCAGTGTCCTCCAAATGAGTCTAGCCTTGCACCTTGAGAGCGAATTAGACCGTCTTCCTTTCAACATTAAGGAAACTGAAGCTCATAAAGGTTAAGTAATCTTTAACATTATGCAGCTGGGATTCAAATCTAACTCATTCCACTCTGTAGAAAAGGTACACCAACATAACTATCTTTGACAACTCATTTTCTCTCCTTACCCTTTTCCTTCATAGGACTTACACAATTCTAAATTCTCTTGTTTGCTTATTATGTCTCCCATAGGAGATGTCAGTTCTGTGAGAGGAGGTATTTTATCTGATATTTCATAGCTATGTCCCAAGTATATACTAAGTGCTAAGTATTTATTGAATGGACCAAAAAAAAAAAAGTTACCATTTTTTCCCAATGTGTAAAGTCTTTGATTCTTTTTTGGGACTACAATGCAGTTATTTACAAAAATTTTTATTTTTCTTTAGGTATCTTATGTATAAAAGTGGATACTTTCTGTAATAAATGAAAATGGCCAGTTCTTTAAGAGGAGAAGTACTGAATCTTTATAAAAATGTAAGTAATGATGCCAGTTTTATACATATGTTATTGAGATACAGAGTGCTTAGAAATATATAACCTTTCTTTTTTAAGCTGCTGTATCTTGGACGAGACTATCCAAAAGGAGCAGACTATTTTAAAAGGCGTCTGAAGAATGTTTTCCTAAAAAACAAAGATGTGAAGGACCCAGAGAAGATCAAAGAACTTATTGGACGGGGCGAATTTGTAATGAAAGAACTAGAAGCCTTATACTTCCTTAGGAAATACAGAGCAATGAAACAACGCTATTATTCAGATATCAACAAAACTAACTGATCTATATTACTATAATTTGACTGGAATTCAGTGCCAGCTGTTTATGTATGCCAGATATGATAAAAGTAACTGCAACTTAAAATGGCAAGATATATATGTTATGTAAAAAATACCTGAACTGCCTTAATGAACTAAAATAAGCAACTTCTATTCACAGAGCTTTATCAGCAACCCTTTATTTTTATACAAAATCAGCAATATAGCCAACTACCAATTAAAAATTAATGAGTACCTAATTTTGAATGAAAATTTAATGTACTTAAAATGATTTCAACTTAGTTTTTTTTTTTAACCAATTATTCATAGCCCCTTTCTCCATTTTACTGACAAGAGAATGCTGTTTAATGCATTTAAGCAAAATAATTTCTTGCACATTTATTTCCCTTAACTTTTGAAGGAGTACCACCTTTTTTTTTAACGTATTTGGTACATTAACAATACACATTCAAGGTTCACTGCAAAACAAATAGCACATGGTAATGATTTAAGTGCAGTTATAGAAATAATATGTATAGATTATTTCTGATCCTGAAGTAGGCTGCCAGTGACTGGCATTATAAACATACCTATATAATAACTTCCATTATTAATTTTGCTGCTGGTTCCCTTTCAGTCTTAAAACAAATCACCTGTTGTGTATCAATTACCCTTACTGCTAAACAAGTAATAAATAATGTTACTCTGTTCTTTCATCATAAAGGCAGATCTGTTTGCATCTACTTCTAAATGAGTGAACATAGTAATGGACCTAAATCTTACATGGTTTTTAGCAAACACTTAAACCTTTACATAATGTTCACGGCACCTTTCACAAATAATAAAGAATATATCTAACATAAGCTTCAAAAGATTCACTAATACAGTGTCTGTGGCTTATAAACTATTCCATATCAACTGTGGGGCAAATGTTTCAAATTTCTGTTAAGAAGTACACACGATCATAGTCACTGTAACTATTTTTATTACATTACAATAGTTAGGAGCAGTACAGTTCATGACAAAAATATTACAAATTTCAGATCACTTCACAGCACATACTCCTATAAACATTTAAAAGTTAATTTTAATTAAAAGAGTGGTCATTTTTAAAGTTAATGTTTGATATGACCAACATTCCTAGGTCAGCGCAACCGAATGATGGAAAACAACTGGATCACACTGCATATGTCCCACAAAAAAAAAGCACAATGTACAAAATGTGCATGTTTCAGTTTACACTATACAAAAATAGTTAAAATACATTCCAGGTAAACATGTTACATTAAGAAATAGTACTAGTAAGAAATTGGCACTCAAAGGAAAAATGCAAAAGTATTTTCAACATGAAAACACAAGACAGTGGAATTGGAAACTTTTGGATAAAACATTACCTAACCCATTTAGCACTATGGGGAGGGGGACCCTCTGTAATGGCCATTTTTGTACGTAGGAACTTTGTTTTTTCCTTAATTCATCTAAATTGCCTATCATCATCCCAAACAGGCACTTAAAACTACTAAACTGAAACAATTATTAATCTAGTTATGACTATTCTTCAAGAACTGATGTAAATATATCTTTAGGAAGAAATAGTTTTCATTTTCTGAAGGAATTTACAGCTACCAGTTGTATGCTGTTCAATTTCTCAATGCAGATTTCATGCTACCCAATACTAATACAGAAGTTATTAAATATAAATTCAGTTTTAAAATAACTGGTTTTTTAAAAACCATTAACATAGTTATCAAGAAATTACTTTTTGACAATGGAAATAACAGTTTTTATTGCCGACCAATAAAAGTGTGTATTGTTTAGAAAAAAATGGTTAGAAGAAAAAAAAATCACTGGAACACAAATGAGATGAACTTGTGCAAACTGCAACTGAACATGCCTCACAAAGTTTCTATATATATTAGGACAAAATTGTGCATTGGTGGCAAGGATTTTGATAACCTATAAATTAGGTTCTAAATTCCTATGCAGTGTGACTCAGTTAAAATAGAGCCTAGAATTCCTAATTGGGAATATTCACTCAAATTATATTACATACTTCTATGTTCTTCCACAAACATGTTAATATCTAAGACTATGTAATTTAGCAATTTTTTCAACTCCAAGGATTTTTATCTTTAAGGCCGTAATAATTACATAGTATTTCTTTCTAGGATTATCACTCTCCTTTAAAAATCTCTACAAAAACAAACCTTTTGTCAAACCATTCAAAATTCACATAATAAAGGATAATTACCACTGCCTAAAAAAAAGTTGCTCAGCTACATCAAAAAATTCAGGAGTCCTAAAAATGCCTCAGTTACGCACTGCAATTCCTGAAGTATGGCCATTTCTTTCTCTTGTGTAGAAACAAGAGGAAGTACTATATAAAGTCTTTAACACCCTATCTAGATAATGTTCCATAAACTTGTAGTTTAGCATAGCATTTCATGGTTGGACTGATTTTTACACAGAAGTTTCCTTTTCTGTAAATTAGTTCAGGCATCTGTTTATTCATATCCAGATAAATAAAACTATTTTTGAATTCAATATTTAAGTCTATTTTAATTATGATACAAAGAGACCAACTAGAATATTACACACTTGGGAATTTTAATGTTATCATCTGACATATGATTTAATGTGTACTGCAACTGTCCCAAGAAAATCACACAATTATCCCAAATAAAAAACATTATAGTCAAGTTTATTCCTTTAAAATAATGAAGTAAAGTGTTTTATATAAAGTAGCTTGATTAACTAACTTTATTGGGATCAGAGCAAAACAAGTTTTTTAGAAGTGGAAGAAACCTTAGAGACCATATCACTTCCTTGCAAAACTGAAATATGCATTGTGTTATCTCTGGATCATGTGCCAAATGCCTCACTAAGATAGTACAGACCACTCTCTAAAATATCAGCACTACTTAAGAATAGCGATTATGTCCCTTGTTGGGGATACTGTAATATCCCCAGTGCCTTGTGTAATATCTGGCATCCAAGAGGCATCAAATATTGGTTGGCTAAATGAATTCAGGTAAAAAGGAAGCTTTATAAATTAAGTTTTAAAGTATTTTTCATTGTAAGATTTTACTTACTAAAATAATGGAATGTATCACTGTTACCAGGGCTAGTTCTAGTTTTAGATTATCTAAGGAAATCTTTCAGTATTTAGGAATTAAGTTTATTAAATTCTACTGGATATGGTCTATTCATAGCAGGTATGAAAATTCCTACTTTTCCTACTTAATCCCTAGTGGACCAGGTAGCAAATAGATGATGTTCAAAGGATCAAAATTAAATTGCTATAGCTACCACCGGAAAATTGGCTATTAGGTCAAATTCTACTACAGTATCTGTCAGATTATGTTGAGCCTGACTAATGTGACTTGATAGGAAGCCTTTATGGAGATATTTAAAGCAGTAATAAATCTTGAGTAGGGGAATTAGAAGTATTAAAAGAAAAAGGGTGAAGTCATGGGGCATGTAGAAGAGGAGGCGGGCAAGATGACACTGATATGGGAGAGGAGTACTGCTACCAGAGAACAGACACTCAAAAATATACTTCACCTCTTGCACAACTTTGTCTAAGACTGGCGCTGAAGATAACACAGGTAAAAAATTACAGATTGTGCTGACATTGACAAATAGGTATATCCTTATGTAAACTGAATGTAAATCACATAGTTGTAATGCTAGCTATAGCCTCTGAGATGACTTCTTTTAACATGAAGAAATGGATAGTAAATGATTTGCTCAAAACTGAAATCGTAAAAGACATATAACTACAGTCTAAGTCACCTTCCACCTAGTCCAGTGATATTTTCACCTCAACACACCATCTCACTTTAGATATTTAAAAATACATTTTAAACGCACTGAAAGAATCACTATTACTAGTTTATTATTTATTAGATATTCCTAAATATGGACCATACTTGTAAAGTGTGTATGAAATGTTACTTTAGCCAGTGTTGAGAACTAGCCAATACTAAAGATTCTGAAACTTGTTCACTTCATTGTTTAAAAAAATTAAAGTCTTGCCACCTCCTACACCAAAATCTTATCTGAAATAATGTTTTTAAAAAGTTCTATTGGTTTTTGTTTTTTAAACAAAAGAGATGTCCCTCATCTGTCTGTAGGACCACCATAGTGAGGATGCATCTTATCCAAACTCTCCTCGTCCCCACTTTTGACTTTTGACTGGTTCCTGGGAAACCACAGGGATGCAGTCCATACGATGAAACTCTTAAGCTCAAAGGTTCACACAAGGCCTGGCCTTCAACCTTGGTCTCTTGAACATCTACCAAAACTAACTGGTCCAAATAATCTTTAATCACTACCAGAATTAAAACTATTTTCTAAGACCGAAGATTAAGAAAAGATTTAAAGTTATGCTAAGAAAGAACAATCTGACACAGGGACACTATATTTAATTCCTATGGGAATTTTTTTACAGGTTAAAATTTTTTCAATTAATACAAAAATTTAGTAGCATGTAAATATAGCCCCAAAATGGCTGCTATAATCCTCATTACATACTGGGTCTGCCTTAACAGGAAAAGCTATTCAGAGTACTATAGGAATTTATCTAATATGGAAAGTAAATGCCTTTTAATATTTTCCATTGCCTTGTATTTTTTTCCATTTTTTCCCTTTTTATAGAAAAAATATAATATTCTTGGGAGCGCGACTATGACAAATAGCAGTGAAAAGATGGAGAAAACCTTTGTGAACAGTGTAACTTTACATTCATTAAGGGTGACTGAAACTATAGGACATTATACCTACAAGATGAATTTACAAGAAGTCCATAAATTCATGTTCCCTCAATGTTTCAGTAAAACCAATCATGAAATCTCAACTGAAGTTATAATTAGTAATTAATCCATGTATGTGACTAGATAAAACACAGAATAGGGATGATTCAAAAGCTTCATTAATTTGTTTCACACCAAAGTTCACAATTGGTAAGAAAAATAGGAAGTAATCAACTGCATGCACCAAAAACCCCAAGACAGAAATCTCAGGTATTCAGTTTCTTTTTCACAGGCATTGCTAGTTCAAAAACCAAAACTCAGGGAATACTGGCACTTAGAGGAAAAAAAGTTTCCACTGTCATTTTAAAATAAGCATTCAAGATAAAAGCTAACAGTTTGGATGGAGCAGAAAATTAGGTAATGCTAAAACAAATGCTAATAATTTAGTGTAATGTACAAAAATTACCACTTTTACTTAAGTATGCCTTAAGAAAAACGTACAAATTGTATTTACATAATTATACACTTTGTCTTTGACTTCTTTTTCTTCTTTTTACCATCTTTGCTCATCTTTTCTTTATGTTTTCGAATTTCTCGAACTAATGTATAGAAGGCATCGTCAACACCCTGAAACATAACAAGTATTAAAATGTGAGTATACATGATGGATTGAGGTATACAGAAAACAGAAAGGATATATGACTACTAGAAACTCTAATACGAGTATGTATCAGATGTTTAGGATTCTTATAATGTCTTCTTTCTATGTCATCAATATCATAAATAGGAACACTAATTTTCACAAAAGGCAAAGAAAATCAATGTACACAATCTTACATAAGCTGACAAATAACTTTTTCCCAGATTTACTTTGCTACTCATTTGTCCATATTGGTACACTTTGTCACTAAAATCCAAATGCATTTGTATGTTTTTCCATGTATAAATATACATTTACACTTAGTTATCCCAGAGTTTCTATATATTAGATACAAGCCATGCAAGTGTATATTATTTTCATATATATTCAATAATAATATTTGAGCTCTGGGTTCAATACTTACATAAATCCATTAGATTTAGATAATCCCCAGGAAGTAAACAGTATTCAAATATCCTTTCAGCTTTCAAATAATATATATTAAGGCATTAGTTTCAACTCATACTTTACATATTGAAACTTAAAGTGACTCCAAAGATAAGACACAATAGTTTGAAAAATATACCACCTCAGATTTGTAGAGAAATGAGCTAAATCATTTCAATGGTGGTGTAGTTACCAATTTGGAGTAGATTCTCTTTTATTTACTATTGTTTTAGTTTCTGTTTAATATATTATGTACTTATTCAAAATTTTGCCATAGAAAGCTAAATGCTACTTCTTCAAAGAAATTTCCATTTGGTCATTTTGGTACATCTATTCCTGATCAAAGCAAGGTATATAAGTAATGGCTGAAAGTGATTTCAAGTCAGAATAATTTTTAACCTAATAATTTATAAGGTGGAAAATGGTACTCTGAAAGTGGTAGCAGAACAGGAGATTTTAACCCTGCAATACTGAAATTATATATAAGATTCTAAAATTCCTATCATGACCCCATTAAAAAGTTCAATATAAAAGCAAAATAAAAAACAGTAGAAAACAAAAAAAATTAAAAAGTATGATACTCAAAAAAAAGTATGATCCTCTATGTATTTTAACTGTTCAACAGAATAGTAATTATTTTTAAGCCTATTAACCTAATGATGCTTTCAAACAGAGACACTAGAGGGAGTCCTAAGAACAAATACCCAGCAAATAAGGTCATATAAATTAAGCCACTTTAAGAACAATGAAAATTGGGTTTTTACTTCATTTTAACCACTTCTTTGAATATGCATATAAATACATTAAGTTATGTTGAACATAATTTAAATTTATAAAATGTAACAGTGATATGATTTCTCCTCTACTATGCTACTAAAATCTTTTACAATATTTCAAAATAATAAAATTAATTCAGGGCATTTTCATTTAAGTTACATTTAACTAATTTTCACAGCAGATCTAAAAATCAGAAAAATATTATCAATATTTTTAAAGAAACATAGAGCAGGAATGACAGACTTGCTTAGGTTTAAATACAGTTGCAGCGATGCCTGGCTGGCTCAATGGGTTAAAGTGACCAATTCTTGATTCTGGCTTAGGCCATGATCTCCGGTCGAACACACAATCAAGCCACAGCTCTGCACTGAGTGCAGAGTGTGCTTGAGATTCTATCCTTCTGCCCTTCCCAGCACACCCCTGCGCACTCCCTCTCTCTCTAAGGGGCACCTGGATGGCTCATGTGGTTAAGCAACCAACTCTTGATTTCAGCTCAGGCCATGATCTCTCAGAGTCCAGGAACTAAGTCCCACATTGAGCTGTCCTCTCAGTGGGGAGTCTGCTTGAGGATTTCCCTCCCTCCCACTACCCTTCCCCCCACTCTTTCTCTAATAGATCTTGAAAAAAATAATCTTTTAGTAAGTAAATAGTTCTAGGATAAAAATCAGAATTTTTGTGTGAAGTCTAGTGAAAAAAGTCCCCAATAAAACACCCAAACTGCACTCACTGATGTTCTCCACTTTCTGAGATCATTCGTTACTGACACACACCTGCTTTTCCTTTACCCAAAGGAGGAAAAGTGATAAAATATAATTTATCAGGAAAAGTGATAAAATATAATTTATCAGCAATATAATCAAGACTTAATATAGATAAACCCTCATGCTAGCCCTTTTAATACATAAAAAGGAAAAACTTCAATGATATAAAAAAGAATACTTTATAGCTCCGCCACCCAACTAATTTATAATCATAAATCCTTAGAATGGTAATGGAATCTTAAAAGAGGATCTAGTCCAACTCCCCCACCCTTCGCAAATTTCCTTTGATCTCACACACAAGCTTATATGGTCTACTCCACTTCAACTGCTTTTTTTTTTAAGATTTTATTTATTTATTTGACAGAGAGAGAGAGAGATCACAAGTAGGAAGAGAGGCAGGCAGAGAGAGGAGGAAGCAGGCTCCCTGTTGAGTAGAGAATCCGATGCGGGCCTTGATCCTAGGACCCTGAGATCATGAGCCAAAGGCAGAGGCTTATTAACCCACTGAGCCACCCAGGCGCCCTTCAACTGCTTTTATAATTAAGAAAAATGTCAATGATACTAAAATAGTGAAACAGAAAATGAAAAACCATGATATGGATATAGAGAAGACATGTTCTAAGGTGAAACAAGATACAAGTATTTTGGAGATTCTGACAAATACTTTAAAATTGCATTGTTTCTTAATACTGAACTCTTTTTTGTGTAACTTATTAAAATTAAATAACTTCAGTGATTAGGGATAGGTTATAATTAGTAGAAACAGGGCACTGAATTCCTTTTTTCCATATGGGAACTAGTCATTTTCATATATACACATAAAAGACAAAAATATTATCCCAGTAATTTTGCTGAAACCCAGCCATTTTAGGACTAAGAAAAACTAATTTATATATATTTATTATTGTCAAAATAATTTTGTAAAACTATTTTTATTTAAAATTTTAAGTGTTGAGGCACCTGGGTGGCTCAGTGGGTTAAAGCCTCTGCCTTCGGCTCAGGTCATGATCTCAGGATCCTGGGATCGAGGCCCACATCTGGCTCTCTGCTCGACAGGGAGCCTGCTTCCTCCTCTCTCTCTGCCTGCCTCTCTGCCTACCTGTGGTCTATCTCTCTGTCAAATAAATAGGTGAAATCTTTAAAAAAAAATTTTTTTTAAGTGTTACCAAGTACACTTTTTTACTTAAATGCTAGCCATGCCCAGTAAAGAAACAAGAATTCAATTCACCACGCCCACCAATTATTTGACATTCACACTACATAGTCACAAATAAGAAATCTTAGAAAATTATGTGCTTCTACCTTTGTTTTTTAAAAAATGTTAAAGTGCAACACTTACTTTATCCTAAATAGCTGTACTTTAAAAATCATCTACTAGTAAGACAATAGGAGGAGGAAATAAAAAAAATCCACCGCCTAAATCAGGTCATGGCTACTGTCATTTAAAAAGCTTAACTTTTCAAATTATGTTGCAGTGTTAAATTCTACCATAATTTCTAAACTAAGTTATTGCTCTATACAATGATACTAAAAAAATATTAAGAGTTCATAAATCTCAATAAAAATTAATGTCAGTAATACGTTATTTATTCTTCTAAGGTTAGCAGATTAGTATAGCATCTATCTTTTGGGACTGAATCTATTATTCAGATTTTATGCTTTGGGGAGATATACTAATTACTTTTGACCTTAAATCCACATAATAAAAACCAGTGAGTGAAATCTTGTCTGAGCAAGACCAAATTTAATATGAGCTGGTTTAGAAAGGAATACTGGGGTACCTGGGTGGTTCAGTCAGTTAAAGGTACGACTCCTGATCTGAGCTCAGGCTCCGTGCTCAGCGTAGAGTCTCTCTCTCCCTCTCCCCCAGCTGTGTGCACACCCAAGCACACGCACATACTCTCTAAAATAAATAAATACATCTTAAAAAAAAAAAAAAGGAAACAGAAATTCCACTCAATAAATTCAAATGCACAGCTACTATGTGCCAGGAACCTTGTTAGGCCCCTGTCACACAAAGATTAAAAATGCATGCTTCTGGCTAAGATTCTACTGAATAGGAATCAAACATAAAAGAGGTTATTTCAATTTAACGTGGCAAGCATATAACAGTTAAGAACAGTATACTGGGAATACACAGGAAGGGCATTATGCTATAAGGATTCTTGGAGAACAAAGAATCATTAAAAAAAATGAGTTAGATAATTATTAAGACTATGGATAAAGATACTGGCATTCCAACCAAAAGCAACAGCCAAGACTCTAGGGAAGGCAAGAAATAACATGGTGTTTTTTTATGTAAGAACCAAAAAAAAAAAAAGAAAAGAAAAGAAAAAAAAACACCAACGAAAGAAAACTCAAGGCAAGGACTTCTTAGGTATAAGGCCAATGGCTAGAAGGGTAGGAAGATGTTAAAAGACATATATGACATACTATGAAGTTTGAGATTTTATTTCCTAGGTAACAGGAAGTCAGTGATTGGACTTAAAGGAAATAACATTTCTTTTAAGTGTATCTCTCCAGCTACACTGTGAAAAAAGGCAAAAAGAGGTAAACCAAATGAGAGGATATAATAGTCCCAGCAAGAAATGACAGGAATCTGAACTAATGATGTGGTAACAGTCAAAATGTAACATCAAAGTAATTTGTGGTTGCCTCCAAATGGGAGTGCAAAAGAGGGATGTCAGAGTCATCCCAAGACTCCCAGGGAGTCCCCCCAAAAATGATGCTGATGCCACTAGTTGGAGAACATATGCAGAACAAGTATTTACTTAGAGAATGTCCAAAAGAAAGAATACACTGTAAGAGTGGGCCTTTTCCCACTTTCTGGACCATTCAACCTTACTACGACACGCAGTTTCCTTTCTTTTTTTCTTTCTAGACCCAAGGACAAATGTAGTCTACAGTTATCAAAAACTGCATCAATTACAATTAATACACACTAGATTAAAAATGAATGTACTAATTATGGAAACAAATTTCTTATCTTTTAATACTTCAAATCAGAATCCCACACTTAGGTAGTTCTAAAGTGGTTGCTACTTTGTTACCTTTGAAAGACATCTGCTTTCTGCCAAAATTAATATGCTGAACTTACCAGATTACATTACAATGCATTTTTTAATTTTCACACAGCCAGGAGTCTTTTCTTCTTTGTTGATTTTTTTCAATCTGTATTGTCGGATCTCTCTCACCAATGTATAAAAAGCATCCTCCACTCTCTGCATTGTAAAACACAACTTCTTTAAAGTCTGTTTCATTGGTAATAGTATTTTATTGGGACAGCCTTGTGTAAGAAGTTTGAAATTAGGAACTTCGAGAATTTCTTTTTAAAACAGACATCAGATTGTTTGGATAAAACTGGGGATGAAGCTTTAAAATATGGGCCTGAATCCTGGTTTGTTCTTTAAAATCATTTTTTATAATGGAAGTACAATTTTTAAAAAATCTTAATTAGGAATTAGGGGAGATTATGAAAAACCTAAGCACATATGTTAGCATCTGTGAATCAATTAATGCAATCATTTTAGTTTGCTAATCACGGAATTAATCAAAGCTTAAGTTAAATTTAAATTATTTGACTTAGGAAAAACAAGCCTCCCTACCTCTCCCACCCTGCCCTACCCTGGGAATGAGGAGAAAAATGGTACAAAAGGGATGTTTTAAAGTTAAAACACATACACACCACACACACACACACACACACACACACACACTCTCTCTCTCTCTCCTCTCTCTCTCTCTCTCTCTCTACCTCAAAATAAAACTGGGTCAAGAGACTGGAATCTTGAGTCCTATCTGCAATTAAACTGACCAGAGGTGCCTGGGTGGCTCAGTTGTTAAGTGTCTGCCTTCAGCTCAGGTCATGATCCTGGAGACCCTGGATCGAGCCCCACATCGGGCTCCCTGCTCGGCGGGAAGCCTGCTTCTCCCTCTCTCAATCCCCCTGCTTGTGTTCCTTCTCTAGCTGTGTTTTTCTCTGTCAAATACTAAATAAAATCTTTAAAAACAAAACAAAAACAAAAATACTGTCCAGCCAATTTCTAGAGTCCTCAAGTGGAGCTGAGACTGGAAGGGATTTTTGTGGGTGGATAGCTATATTATTTAAATAAAAATGCTACATGACGGCTATTTATCATAATATGAAAACACCATGAATTGTTTAAAGTATACACACAAAACAGTAACAATGCATTCTGTTTCCTTATTTGAAAGAGGTCTTAAAAATAATTTTTAGAACAGTATCCAATTACACTGGCTTCATACCTTCTCTTCTAATTTAAATACTCTAAAGGGAGAAAAGGGACTTTTGCTTAATGCCATAGTTAGAAAGCTATGAAAACAAACACAATTATAATTGGTCATATGGAGATGAACAAAGTTTTTAATGTCTTTTCCATTCCAGAAAAGTAAGCAGTAGCTAAAGGGGACATAGTATTCAGTTAACTGTGCTACTAGTTTGTCTAAGAAAACATACCACCAAAGTTGAAGCTTACATCTAAAGATAAATGCACCCAAATATTAATCTACATGTACTGATTAATTTAAAAGATTGTGTTTATTCTTATAAAAGAAAATAAAAGTCTTTAGAAGGCTGGTATATTTTATCATACATTTAATTTTAAGCCTAATCTGTTTTTAATTTTTAAAATGAATTACTTACTATGGGGATTGGCATATTTTAATTCTCTGGAATTTGTAATATTAGTCTTTTTATGAACCAAATGTGAAAAATGGACCAATATCTAGGAAAGCTAATATAGATAAAAAATATGATTTGTAATTTTAAATTCAATCAGGCACAGAGAACTGGCCATTTAAATATTAACTGAAGTAAACCAATAGCTAAGGTTCAATTTTGCATGCAGAAGTTATCACACATTCATTGCATTTAATAGTTAAGGGGGGAAAAAGAGGGCACCTCAATTCTTTAGGGTATATTAATTTTTATAAATCTCAAGACTATACTAAGTACTGCTTCAGTAGAGTTCAGTAGTTTACCTTTGAAGTAAAACTTTAAAATTCATGAAATTTTCAGTTAATAGGCATTTTAAGTATGTTGTTTACATATTAAAATGTACATCTCAAGTTATTTGTAACCATCCAGTGATATATTTCTATTCAGCTAATACAAAAATCATAATAGCCCAAGAAAATCTGCAGCTCTTTTTTAATGGAATCAATTTATTCAACTAGCAAGCCAGCTAGCTAAGTCAACTACAAAATAAAGATTTCTAACCATTTTCTGAAATCATTAAATATGTTGGTACTTTAAATTAGAGCCACTTGTGCCTGTATACAAATTTTTAGTATTTTGTATTTACCATTCTCAAGAGGAAAGGATTTTTTACTTTTAAGTCCTTAAAAAATTATATATTAGAAATTCTCATTACATAAGATAAATTAATTGAAGGCATTAAAATGACTCCTGTAAAAACATGTAAAATGTAAAGTATGAGCTGGTATTTATTTTTGTAAATGATTCTAATTTAAAAAATCAATGCAAGAAATTAAATATATATCTACATTTATACACACGTGTATACACACACACACACACACACACACACACACACAAATAAAACAAACCAGGTAAAAGCTCATATATTTTCAGAATGTAAATGCTTATTCCTATTTTTAAAAAAGTCACAAGGTCAGTAAGAGAAATAGTAAATCATGCTGGGGGCAGAGGACAGGGCTTTGTCCTCCACTAATTTAGCAGAAGCAAATTTTGATTGTAATTTATTTCTAAAATCAGTTTGAACGTGTCTACTTTAAGTGGGCACATCCCCATCACCCAGTACAGAATATATGATTTTTGTTTCCAGCAATGCAGAGAGAGAACTGGAGGCCGATAATTAAAAAGAAGCGATTGCTACCCACCACCAAGTCAGCTTAAGACCTGAGTGGCTAAGATAATTAACACTGAGAAATAGTTCTTCCAGAGTGACCCTGGTCATTACTTATTTTATTAAGATGAAATTATATTACATTTTAAAGAGTCAGTTGTTTAACATATTTTCTCAGACTTAAATCACTTCTCATTTCTTGATAATATGCTTTAAAAGTCATACAACATCAAGAGAACATTACTTGTGTGCACCTTAAGCCACTGGCACTACCGAAGGACACTGGCTTCATACTCCAAAATGTGTAGGTAATTTCTGAAGACAATGTGTAGCTGAAAAAGATTTTCAATACCCACTTAGCTAGCTGCTGAGCTCTTAACTGGCACTCAGTGATTTGATCTTGAGAATATGGCTTACTGCCACATATATTCATTTCCAAACATCACTTACTAAACTTTCAAAACAACTAAAAATATGTAGGAACAAAAGTATACAAGTTCATATGTGCAAACTGTTTTTAAGTCAAAAGATTTGACAATAATTTCAGCTTAGCTATTATCTGAAAACACACTTATGAGACTCAAGAAATAGGGCATTCCATACCATAAAAGAAATGGTCAACAAAGAGCATCATCCTATATTCTCTTGCCTATAATGCTTTCACTAAAGAATTTCATTCTAAACGAGTTCCTGTTGAGAGGCTTATTACAAGAAAAATTCTTGAAAATACTTTCAAGGAAATAACACTTCAAATACTCTCAGTATAGACAGATAAAGGACTGCTAGCCTTTTCTTGGAGGACAGGAATAGGAGACACTAGATGCATTCTTTAAAAACAAATTCTATATTTATGAATTTCTCAAGAAACCTTGCCAAACTACAGTTCATCTCAGATACTATTAAGCTGCAGCACTACTGCTAACTTGGGAGGTTATGCTGGCTGCACACAGCAGGTGCTCAGTTACTGTTTTATTTTTAACTCATAAAAAAGCTAAAATTCAAAATATTTATCTCCTGTACACAAACTCAACTAGTTGCAAACAGATATATGGCACATAAGGAGGTTTTTTATTTGGTTTGCTTCAAAACAATCTGATCAAAAGCTTTCTTTCATAGAGGTCTTCCAACACCTAATTTTAAGTATCTAGAAATTAACAAAAATCAGGAAATTAACCACTCAACATTTTAAAATTTGTAAAACTAATTTTCACATAATGCTCAAATTGAGACCTTCAGAAAGCTAAAAAAGCTGAATTAGGAGCAGCAGATACACTAAGAATTCTGCTTCTGTCATCTACTTTCCTGAAGGCCCAATTCTGATTTTAGCAGCCTAGAAAACACAAAGCTGATTACCATGGTGTCGATGTTCTGGTTTCAACAGCCTTTGCCAACACTGCATACACTGCCCAATGAGGCCAGAAAAATCTGGCAATTACTGAACTACCCAGATAAATGTGAAGTAGGTAGAGTCTATATACTTGGACCATAGGGGCCACATAAAGCATACTAGCAGAAAACAAAAATTACTCTGGCCTTTCAGATGTGGACTAAAATATTGTAAAAATATATAATTCATTATATTCTAGCCCATTTAAGGGCTTTTTAAAACTACAAAATAATTTCATAAAATATATATTCTGCAAACCTATCTTAAAAAGTACTAGAGTAGGGTGCCTGGGTGGCTCAGTTGCCTTCGGCTCAGGTCATGATCTCGGAGATCCGGGATCGATCCCCACATCGGGCTTCCTGCTCGGCGGGAAGCCTGCTTCTCCCTCTCTCACTCCCCCTCTTGTGTTCCCTCTCTCGATGTGTTTCTCTCTATCAAATAAATAAATAAAACCTTTTTTAAAAAAAGTACTAGAGTAAAACTCCTATTTCCATTTCACAGAATATATAACTTTTATTTTAAAATTACTACTATTAGCCTGTAAAATTTAAGTCTAAAGTCTGACCTAACTTCTTGAATCTAATCAAACAGTACAGTTTCCCAGAGAATCAGGGATCAGCACACTACAGCCCACAGCCTATTTTTTGTACTGGCCACAAGCAAAGAATGATGTTTGCATTTTTAAAGGGTTATTAAAAAAAAAAAAAAAAAAACTGCAACAGATATCACTTATGGTCCACAAAGTTTAAAACACTTATAGGGCATCTGGGTGGCTCAGTTGGTTAAGCATCTGCCTTTGGCTCAGGTCATGATCCCAGGGTACCAGGATCAAGTCCTGCATGGGGGCGGGGCGGGGGGGGCAGGAAAGGGGGATGGGGCGGGAAGGAGGGTTAGGGGATGGGGAAGGGGGTATCTCTGCTCAGCGGGGAGCCTACTTCTCCCTCTCCCTTCTGCTCCCCCTACTTGCACTGTCAAATAAATAAAATCTAAAAAAATAAATTAATTAATTAAAAATAAGCCACTTATTGTCTGGTCCTTCTAAATGAATGTCTTTTTCCTACCAACCTGAAAATAAATAATTATTTTTGGTGTTTCCGTTTTAGGTTCATGCCCAAGACTAAAACTTAGGGTCTAAAACAAGTAGCTGTTGATAAAACTTAACAAGAGTATGCATATTTAGTTTGCTCAAACAACAAATAAATAATAGCAGATAAGTAACAAAATACCCTGCAGAAAACAGGGCTTCAAATTTTCACAAAAACTGGAAATGTAAAATTTATAAAAATTTACATTTATTACAACATCCACAATTACTTGGAACAGCTCTTTAAAGTCTTCCAAAAGCATGCAAATATCAAATTAATTTCAACAGAAGATGAATAAACTTTTGAAAGGCAAATCAACAAGTCCATGAAATAAAAAGAAATCAAAGATCAGAAACTAAAATATCTAAGTTATAGTTTAGCAACATAAATTATATAAAGATATAAATAAAATAGATTATAAGAAAAGCTGAGCATTAAAGAAATAAAGTACTATTCGTTTTCCTTTATAGTACTCTGTATTTTAATTAGATGATTTACATAAATGTCCACAAAGCAATTTTAAATTAATCCACTTCCATATCATACATACTATATTCACTTTCCCTTCCCTCCCCCAAAACTATATAAAATCTACAAAAGCTATTTTAAAAGGAATCCAGGTAATCTTCTGATTATTATGAATGCTGTGGTATATTAAAAAGCATTAATGTCAAACACTAAGAACAAACTAGTAGTTCTTAGGTAGTAACTATAGAAGAAAGAAGACACAGCTATTTCAGGCTCTTAAGTAGAGGGCAACATTGTCAGAGTAACAGACAACTCCTTTTTACTATGTTCTTTTGTCTTTCTACCCCAAGTATCGTCCATGTACCAAAATCAGCATCACCTGAGAGTCTGTTAAAAATTTAAGATCAGGTCCCTACCCAAATGGATTTGAATAAAAAGCCTAGTTCATTAATACGCATTTTAAGTAAAAGAAGCCCTGCTCTATTTGCAACCCTTTACCACATTAGACAAAATCTCTTCTTTTTTTTTTAAATAAAATGTAAACCAAAATATTAAGTAATGTTGTCTAAAAGTATCTTTTAAAAGTTACAAATAATGCAAGTCAATAAAATGTTAATGGTGGGGCGCCTGGGTGGCTCAGTCATTAAGCATCTGCCTTCAGCTCAGGTCATGATCCCAAGGTCCTGGGATCCAGCTCCGAAAATGGCTCCCTGCTGGGCCAGAAGCCTGCTTCTCCCTCTCCCACTCCCCCTGCTCCTGTTCCCTCTCTCGCTATGTCTCTCTCTCTTAAATAAATAAATAAAATCTTAAAAAAAAAAAAAATGTTAATGGTATGATTTAGTGGTAGGCACTATGTTGACAAATGTTTTCAATAACACTCCTTGTATTTTACATTTTCATAAAAAAATGTCGGTAGAAAAGTTATAAATATTATAATCATGTTTTCTGAGTACCTCTTCTATAAGGGAAATCAAGAAGTCTGGTTACACAAGACCAGTAAAAAGACGACAAAAACCAAACTTTTCCCAGTCTCTTGGACCTGGGAATGGATTTGAATGAAATCTTAATTCCTCTAAAGTGAAGGTGCTGTATCCCAACTTCTTTCTTTACCCCCCCCCCAAATAACTTAAAATAGAATTCATTGTTTCTTTAGTATGTATCAAATTTGTACAATCAGGAAGCAGTACATATGATCTTCCACTGGGGAAACAGACATATACACTAGCTGAATGATGGCTTACTTTAAAATTTTTACCTTTATAAATTCAGTGAAAGTTACAGAATATGTGTTTTTATAAGTTTAAATATGTAGTGAGTTGTTCATTAACTTTCTTACCTCCTAGCATTACAGAAGTTAAATTACACAAAATTGGTTTTCTGGGTTTCAGTTACATGTAACTAGCAAAGCCCAAAATAAATGTTCATCTTGTATGGAATATAAATTGATCAATTTCTTAGTATACGGAAATTATATTCCATCATATCATTATGTATTCCTTTCTAGAATTTTTTTCTATATGCTAAACTCTCATTTCATACAAATAGGTTAAATAATGTCAACTGAAATTATTTTACCTAGAAAAAAAGTTACTTTTAAAAATGAAGATAGGATGCCTGGGTGGCACAGTGTTTGAGCATCTATCTGTCTTCTGCTCAGGTCATGATCCTTGAGTCCTAGGATCAAACCCCACATCAGGCTCCCTGCTCAGCGGGAAGCCTGCTTCTCCCTCTCTCACTCCCTTTGCTTGTGTTCCCCCCCCCCACCCATCAAATAAATAAAATCTTAAAAAACTTGAGAAAAAATAAATATAAAGATAATTTTTGATACAGAATTTAGTTAATCTGGCATTAATTTTTGTCAGAACACACTAAACAACTGAGAATTTTGATTTGCTTTCTAAATATCCTTTCCCTTTAATGAAAACTTTCTCCAAAAATAAATGTATCTTTCTTTAAAGAAATTCTACCAAAAAGGGGTAGGGAGATGGGAGTGGCTGGGTGATGGACATTGGGGAAGGTTATATATTGCGGTGAGGTATGTATTCTGTAAGACTGATGAATCAGAGACCTGTACTCCTGAAACAAATAATACATTACATGTTAATAATTTTAAAAAAATTCTCCCAAAATAAAAGACTTCAAATACAATAGAACTTAATCTAGAAACACATGATGTAATACTCTTCAAAACACTCCTAAAATAGGAAATCAATATTTGTTCCCCTGTTCTTTGATTTTATAAATAAAATAGTTTAAAAAAATCCCTACATTTTTTGAATGCTTCATGTAAGATGTGCTGAGCTGAAGAGAAATATTCAATGTGGAAAGAAACCAAGGCCAAAAGTAATACCATGGACACTGGATTTAAAAATCCTGCCCTTTCATATCCTTAGGAAAACATTTACCAAATAAACATTGTTTTATTTTCTATTTTAGTATAATGGAAAGAAAAATTAAGTTACAGTAAATGATGTAACAGTTATGCTATCAGGTATGTACATTAATGTTCTTGCCTTCCTACCCTCAGAATGATGTTACCAGAGTATGTTAGCAAATTATGATAATTAAAATTATCTGATATAGTTTAGAGAATAGATTCATATTTAATTAAAATTTTACTTACCTGTCTTGTCTTTGCTGATGTCTCAATAAAAGGAATTCCATAACTTCTTGCTAAGTCCTGAGCCTGTTTTGTGTCTACTGTTCTAGAAGGCAAATCACATTTGTTTCCTACTAGGACCATAGGTACATCTTCAGAGTCTTTAACTCTTTTTATTTGTTCTCTGGGGAGGAAGAAAAAGTTATAGCAGAGAAATTAGTAACAAAATAAATCTTTTGAAAAACTGTCCATAATTCCGTCTTCAAAAATATGGCTGAAAGAAGACATTTAATGTAATTCCTAGTTTCCAACCACAACAAATTTTCCTTTCTTCTCCTTCCATGTCTCTTAAAAGATAAAATGCCAAAAAATATGGTAAAACTACAATATAGTAGGTCCACATGCAGGTAGGTAATGATAAAACAGAAAATATTGAAAAAATTCTAGGCCAAAAATGTGCTTGCCTAATTTTTAAAATTATAATCTTAGAAACATATATTATGTTATTAAATGTACATGTATAGAATTAAAGATGTTTTTAAAAAACATTAATTACAACAGTGACATAATTTTCATGGATCTTTCTCCAAAAAAGAGAGCACCAAGTGGAAAGATTCCTATGTGGGTAACACTGGCATTACTATACTGTTTATTCTGTTAAAAGTCCTTCTACATGTTGATATTTTTTCAATAAGATGTGCATAAACTCTAAATTTGGGGTAAAATTATATTCTTTCACAATTTCAGGTGAGTTTCAAAGATACCACATGGAATGAAAAGTAGACAGTAGGGTCAGACTGGTTCAAATTCCTAGTTCCTCTACTCAATAGCTAAGTAAACTTTATAGCTTAACATACTGACACCTATATACTATTCTACAAGAACACTGTCACCCATTCAAATACCTTTTTCTTTATCATTAGACTACAAAGAAAAACATGCTGTAAGAAATAAATTAAAATGTTATACCTCTTAACTAGGCTAACTCACTGTTACAGAACATAGCTAACAAATGGGATATTTAATATGCACTGTTTTGAAAACTGTAAACCCTCAAAGAAATAGAATATAAATTATATTTCATACTACAATGATTTAAAGTAGTCAATTTTATGCAGATTTTCCAGATTCTTTACAAACTGTAATTGTTCTAATATTTCAGTCTTTCACAACTTGAGTTTATTTTTCTTAACTATCTAAAGCCAATGTTTATCCAGTTCTGAGAAATTCTACACTATACTAGATTATTTTTAGGGATGAGTGGTACCCACCTCCATTACTTTTTCCCATCTTTGTTGATGCTTTTCATTTTTATGATGGCTCTAGCTTAAAGCCTTGCAACTCTAGTGTACAGTGGTTAAGAGCACAGGTTTTGAAGTCAAACAGGCCTAGGTTTCAATTCCAGCACCACTATCCATGCAATCTGGAACAAATTACTCAACTGCTCTAATCCTCAAGAAATTTATTTGTAAAACAGGGATATCTTACCTACTTCATTATTATTTTAATATTCAGATTAGATAATTTATGCATGGTAGTCAGCAAAGACACAACAAATGGAAGATATGATTACTCCTCAATGTCATTTTATTATATTCAATTTAAACCCACCTATAATGGTGAATATCTTCAAATGATTTAGTATTATTTATGGCAAATACACAAAGAAAGCCCTCCCCAGTCCTCATGTACTGGTCCCTCATTGCACTGTACTCCTCTTGACCTGCTGTGTCGAGAATATCCAAGAGACAGGTTTCTCCATCAATTACTACTTGTTTCCTGTAGGAATCCTGAGAAGGGAGAAACACAGTCTGGATTATTATGGTTTTATTATGGTTTTTCACTTTTCAAAAGGTGTTATATGCAACGCAACAACAAAAAGACATCCCAATTCAAAACTGAATAAAGGACCTGAACAGACATTCCTCTAAAGAAGATACATTAAAAAGAAAAAAAAAAAAAAAAAAAAAAAGGAAAAAGGAAGACAATTGTTAGCAAGGATGTGTACTGGAAACTTTATACATTGCTGGTAGGAATGTAAATTGGTATAGCCATTTAGACAACCGTTTGGCAGTTCCTCAAAAAGTTAATTATCCTATGACCCAGCAATTCTGTTCCTATACATATAACCAAAGGAAGTGAAAGCAGGAAGCCAGACACTTGTATATCAATGTTCAATGCAGCATTCTTTAAAATAGCCCAAATGTAGAATATATATATATACAGTGGAATATTATTCAGCCATAAAAAGGAATGAAAGTCTATATGTGTTATAACATGGAAAAACACTGTAAACATTATGCCAGACACACAAAAAAAGGCAAGTATCTATGACTGCACTTATGTGAGGTGTCTAAAATAGATAAAATCACAGAGACAAAAATGTAGAACAGAGGTTACCTGGGATGGGGGAGGGAGGATTTAAGAGTTACTGTTTAATGGACACAGGGTTTCAGTTTGGGATGATGGAAAAGTTCTGGAAATTGAGCAACTGGTTGTTCAGCACTGTGAATTTACTAATGCCACTGAATTATACACTTAAGAATGGCTGTAATGATATATAAGATATATATTATAAAATAAATATGTATCTTACCTTTAATAAAAAAAAAGTTTACAAAAAAGTATTAAGCAGACATTCATCGATGCAAGTGTTCATATTATTAACAAAAAGACCCAAATGCTCTATGAAAGAATATAATTATTCCAAAAATGGGATAGCTCTACCAACTCTATTATTCAGAATGATTTAGAATGGCAAGAAAAATCAGTCAATTTACAAATAATTGTCATGCATCTATTTTACTTACAGTCAGAAGAATATATAAGAGAAAGGTCAATACTGAGGATTTTAATGCCCTTATCCATTTCTCAAATGCTGGGAACAATATTTAACAGCCAGAGAGATATTCCAGTAACTCTAGAGGGCATGACTGTTTTTATCTGCAAATTCTATGGGGCTTCTATAAAAGGGGAGTAAGAAGGGAAAAAGAGATGGTATCTTAAAGAGACTGTGCAACTCTAAGACTAAATAAAAGGAAAGGGAGTGGGTACCATTATAGAATCTTAAAATCAAAATCTGATTTTCCTCTGACTTTTAATACTTATGATTAGAAGACTTCATGTACTCTCTCCCAAAACAGGACTCAAAAAATAAGGAAAAAGGATGGTGCAATGTGAAGTCATAGAAAAAGAGGCAGGACTGAAAATGGGTATAAAGTGTAAACCAAGGAATCTTCCTTACTGTTCCACATGTGGGCTGTGGTATTAAAGTACTCTTAGTTCATGAATTACTGCACATACCACTCTATCATTAAGAAAAAAAATGGTCACGAAAAATCATGTTTTGGGGAGCACCTGGGTGGCTCAGGTCATGGTCCCAGGGTCCTGGGATCAAGACCCCATGAGGCCCCCTGCTCGGTGGGAAGCCTATTTTTCCCTTTCCCACTCCCCCAGCTTGTGTTCCCTCTTTCACTGCGTCTCTCTCTCTGTCAAATAAATAAATAAAAATCTTTAAAAAAAAATAACAATCATGTTTCTGGTACAATATCTGAAAAATATAACAGAACACAAAGGTATATACGTAGTATGATCCTAAACAAATACACGCATATATCTATACAAATATATCAAAAACTGGTGGTATATACATCAAAATGTTAAAAGGGAATGTTTTTGATAGATAATTAAAGAAATAAGTAACTTGTCTCTTGGTTATCTTTTTATTTTTTGGTACTAGATGCTATAGTAAACATATTCCTTTCTATGAATTTTAATTTTTAAAAAGTGTGAAAAACTACCATATTAGACTATGATCTCATGTTTATCCTTTAAACTAAATTTTCCAAATTGTCTATAATAAAAATTAATTATTCATCAGTCAAAAAATATTTTTCTAAAAAGCAGCTTTTTGCTAAATATTTGAAAATTTGGTTGGCATTTTATTATTTTAGCCTCGTCCCTTAACAAACTACTTGAAAGAACTCCTGTGTATTATAAATTGAAAACCAGGGGTGCCTGGGTGGATCAGTCATTAGTGGTCTGCCTTCGGCTCAGGTCACGATCCCATGGGAACGAGTCCCACATCTGGCTCCCTGCTCCGCAGGAAGCCTGCTTCTTTCTCCCTCTCCCACTCCCCCTGCTTGTATTCCCTCTCTCGCTGTCTCTGTCTAATAAATAAAAATCTTAGAAAAAGAAAAACAGTATTTTTGAAGTATGATGAAAGAGCAGGAATTGAGAGTAAAGTACAGTGTCTCAGAGTCAATCCATACATTACCCAGGTGTGGCTATAGACCAGACTTTCTTCACCTATTGCTGTCACCTCACATTCTTCACTTACCAATGCTACCTTAAGTTAACCTTATAGCTGATACTTTTCTTAGTTTTTCCATCTAAAATTTTCTCCCATCAATAAAATTAAAGACCATAGTTTCTGGAGCCTAAGGCATGGCTGGGGGATTAGTCATTGTGCACCCATATATAATACCTCCAAAATGTACCTCAATGAATTCCCATTTACAAAGCAACACTTCATGTTTCAAAAGTATATAATATAGAATATTAATATTTTCAGTGTGTATTTCATAACATGTTTCCATGAAGGAACTGAGAAACTGGAAAAACAGTCCCTATTGACCAGTACATTACATTCCCATTATCTTTTCCCTTCTAAACTCTAAAAAACTTTCCAGCAAAGTTCTGAGTCACACACTCACTTACTGAAAAATAGTAATCTAAACCTACTTATGAGCAATGAGTAGAATATCGTGATTAGAAATAACAGATTTAGGTTAAAATTCAGTGTTTCCCAAGTTAATTCTAACTAGAGTCATCCTTGGAAGTGAAGTCACTGAGCTGTAGAAAAAGGCAGTGCAACTTGGTAAAAGCTTAAGAACAAAATGTTAAATGGCAAAGAATAATTGAAAAGAACGGACAGGTGTGGCAACAAAGCTGAAAGCAAGTACAACAAAAATGACATATAGACACTACAGATTTTGTTCTAACTTTAGGTTAGCCATAAGAAAAGAAGTACATAGAAGTAGAAAAAATTTACGTCAATGTAGACTCTTTCCCAGGATTAGAGTCTAAATAAGGGTTCAGCAAACTACTGGCCACAGCCAATTCCTGCCCACCTGTTTTTGCATGGCCCACAAACTAAATATAGTTTTTGTGTTTTTAAATGGTCATTTAAAAAAAAGGGCAAAGATTATGTGAGGAAGACCTTTACAGAAAATGTCGTCCTTTGCAGAAAAGTTTGCCAACCTCTGCTCTAAGCTAATAACTTTTCACAAATCTGAAGTATTCTCAATACATGCTACTTATTCTTTTTATATTTAAAAAAAAATCACCACTTTGAGAAAGTACATATTATCAAAACCCAACCAATTTAAACACATAGATTCTATAATGAAACTAGTTAAGGATGAAGCAAGAAAAGGATCAAGACATCATAATCATTATCATTATTCAGTAAGCTCTATGCTCAATATAGGGCTCCAACTCAGGACCCTGAGATCAACAGTCCCATGTTCCACCAAACTCAGCCAGCCAGGAGTCCCAATACCTTACATTTCTAATTAATATTATTTCCAGACTTTCAAATAGAATGAACTTTTAGATCGGGTACACAGGTTACTTAACATCCTTTGCAAAACAGGATAAAGCCACTTAAATTAATTCAGTATAACATTATTTGAAGGAAAGTTATTCCATATATTTTCCTTTACTCCCAGCTAACGTGCCATGTATTTTTTTAATTTGCTGAAGTGGTTAAAAACAAACAAACAAAGACTTTCTAAAAGAAATATAAGCCATGCTGGCAAAAGTTAATCATGAGAGAGCACAAACACTTCTAGTGATATAATAAACTGGTGCAATCCTTTTAGAAAGCAATCACGGTATTTATAAGAACCATACAAATGTTCACAGCCTTGGACACCATTGTAATGATATTTCTGGTAAACAATGCTGAGGAAACATGGTTTTATCTTTTTCTTGAATGATAGTTATAATAGAGATATATCAAACATGGAATCCTAAAATGTCTTACAAAGAAAAAAATTACATAGGCATTTAATACTCACCCACAATCTTATGCTATTTATCTATTTTCCAAATACACTTCACATCCAAGCATCCATCACTACCACTTTCACCCTCGTCCACAATTGTTTTGTCTCATGCAATTTCTTGTAACAGCTTACAACAGAGATCCCCATTGTTACTCTTATGGTATGTTCTCCACAGAGCACCTAGTAATTGCTTTTAAACGTAGGTTAGACCATGTCACTCACTTGCTTTAAGTCTTCTAGTAACATCCCTTCCTTTCTGAAAAAATAAGATCCAAAGAACTTACCAGTATTCTTCAGCACCTCTGCATTTCCTTCACAAAACATATTATAATCTATAACTAGTTTAAGTGTATACCCCCTTGTATGCTGTGAACCCCATGATGTCTGGGCTCACATCTGCTCTGCTCACTGTACAGCCTATGTGTAAAGTCTTTAATACCATAAGCAACCAGGACTGTCTGATGAAAAAATGAATCCACTGAACATAAATATATACATACACTACATAACAGTCTTACAAAAACAAGCACGTTTAAGATACTGTAAATTATATTAAAACAATGAAAATGTAAATTTTAAAATGATAATATATTAAGAGTTTTTAAACAGGGGCGCCTGGGTAGCTCAGTCGTTAAGCATCTGCCTTCGGCTCAGGTCATGATTCCAGAGTTCCGGGATTGAGCCCCACAACAGGCTCCCTGCTGTGTGGGAAGCCTGCTTCTCCCACTCTGTCTCCCTGCTTATGTTCCTTCTCTACCTGTGTTTCTTTCTGTCAGATAAGTAAATAAAATCTTAAAAAAAAAAAAAGAGTATTTGAACAAATGTTGTATTCAAGAAATTTTACAGAATATGAAAAACCTTTAATGTAAAATTATAAGCAAAACGAGAAAAATTTAAAAACATTTTTGGGAGGAAAGAAAGTGAAACGGCAGAGGACACAGGTGCTTTCAACTGTATTAAATTTTATATCTTGAAAAAGAAAAAGGATCCATACCAAATATGGCAGAATGTGAAGATATGAAAAAGCTGATTGGTACATACATGATGTTCATTATATTAATTTTCTATATGACATTAAGAAGGTACGAATTTCATCACCACTAACAATGATTTTATATTTTTATTTTTCTTTAAATTTTGCCAACTTATCAAGCTAAAAATTCTTATTGTTTTTTTTGTTTTGTTTTGTTTTTTTAAGGATTTTATTTATTTATTTGACAGAGAGAAATACAGCCAGAGAGGGAACACAAGCAAGGGGAATGAGAGAGGGAGAAACAGGCCTCCTGAGCAGGGAGCCCGATGTGGGGCTCGATCCTGGGTCTCCGGGATCATGACCTGAGCTGAAGGCAGTGGCTTAACCAACTGAGCCACCCAGGCGCCCCATAAAAATTCTTATTGTTTTAATACCCATTTCTTTGAGGACTAATAATGTTATTTTTTCCCATAATTCCATACTTATTCCCATCACCTAGAATTTTCACCTTTTTTGCACTGACCTGTATAACTTTTTAAAGTTTTTTTCCAGTTCATTAAAGCACCTTTGGTGGGGGGGCGCCTGTTAGCTCAGTCAGAAGAGCATGTGACTCTTGATCTTGGGGTCATGAGTTCGAGCCCCACATTAGGTTAGAGATTACTAAAAAAATTGATTTAAAAAAAATCCACCATACTCTTAAGTGTTGTTTTATGTACAGAAACTTACCTGTAGCCCCATTAAAGGAATTTGAAAATGAAGACTAAATCATTCAAGATGAGACAACTTTATTGACCAGGACATCACTTTGTTAATTTTCTATTATAATTAATAGTAACAAAGCTACTCAGGAATGCTCATCTTTTAACACACTCAATTTAGTTTTTCAACTCAGGCAGTGAAACCCTGACATGGGAAGATACTACAGTAAACAAACAAACAAAAATAGTATGTCACATGCTATGATAAGCATATTACAAGCATTATCCCATTTAATCTCCATCTTCATGCTGCTGATTCCATCAGATACTCTTGTAAATATGAGTAGGACTGCTGAAAATGTCAGCTAAAGTACTATTTGAGGATTTACTTTTGAGATGTTTGTAAGGTTTGCTTAATGCATTAAGTGCCATAAGTACTTTTCATGTGCTACTAAATACAAATAACACCTATAGGAAAACATGATTCTTTTACTCTCTTAATGTTCTAGTATTTTGTTACTCTTCCAAAAAATTATTTGAATCCATCATAGAATGATATGTTCCATATTGCTGGTTATAAACCATCAAAGGATGCTGTAGATGGCTAGTTTTCAAAGACAGCTAGAATCACATGTAATAGTCAGATATGCTAGAATTATAGGCGGAAAGAAACATGGAATTCGGGAGATTAAACCCAGGCTTATTAGTTCATTTCCACCTACTCACTCCATTCTTCCTTGCATCATAGGGACACTTACTACAAACCTACTAACTGTTATACACCATACCAGGAGTTATAAAGTTTCTGACCTCAAAGAGCTAGTTCCGGCAGAAGAATGGTATACAAATAATTAAAATACAATGAAATAAATGCAACACCATATGCAGAACAAAGTACAATGGTGGCATACAGGAAGAAGACATCAACCTTACTTACAGGGCTCAGAAACACAGAGAGGAAAGAGAGCCACTCCAGGCAATAAGGAGCAAAACAAATGCATAAAAACACGAAGCATATGTTGAGTACATGGAACCAAGAAGTTCAATAAAACTTTAACTTAGAGGGATTTTAGGTAAATAGAAATGAAAACGGACAATCAAGCAGAAGTCAGCTTACGGAGGGTCTTGTATGCCACATCAAGGAATTTGGAACTTCATCTTATACTAAATTACTGCAAGATTTTTAAGTAGAAAGGAAACATCAGATTTACCAGATTCACTGTTAGCATTATTATGAAAAATTATAGAAAGGGAGCAGGTTGGAGGCTGGAAGATGAGTTAAGAAGCTATTACAAGTAATGACAGAACCTGAAGGCAGGAACAGCAGTACAGAGAAATATTTAATGGGTAAAACCAGCAGAACTACCTTAAACATTGCTGGTGGGAATGTAAATATTGCAAACACTGTGGAAGAGTCTGAGAGCTGCTCAAAAAGTTAAACAAAGATACCACATGACTTAACGATTCTATTTCTAGATATATACCCAAGAGAACTGAAAATATACGTTCACACACAAACGTATACACAAATGTTTACAGCAACATTAGTCAAAATAGCCAAAAAGAGAAGACAATCTAAATGCCCACAAACTGATTGATAAACACTGTCCATCACTATCCATACAACAGAATATTATTCGACCATAAAAAGGAATGAAGTACTGGACTATGATAACAAGGACGAACCCTGAAAACATTATCTTACATGGAAGAAGATAGACGCAAAAGGCCACATACTGTATGATTCCAGTTATATGAAGAAATATTCAGAATAGGCAAATCCACAGAGACAGAAAGTAAATTAGTCATTACCAGGAGCTGGCAAAAGGGACTAGGGAGTGACTGCTTATGGGTATGGGGCTTCTTTTGGAGGTAACAAAAATGTCATGGTTTTGTCACTTCTTGAATATACTAAACGCACTGAAATATATATTTTAAAAGCATGAATTTTATGCTATATGAATTATATCTCAATTTTGTTAATGGTAGTTTACTGACTGGGCATAGGAACAGAAGGGGAAGCATAAAGGAAAAGATGAGTTCAATCTGGGGTATGTCGAATTCCACATTTAGGGTTGTTCTGGTGACCATGACCTGGAAGTAGCTTGCTATACAGATCTCATGCTCAGGACAGAAATCTAGGCTAAAGATATACTCCTGAAGCTTCAATCTATGGGCAGTCGCAGAACCCCACTTACTTGTGGTGTGAGTGCAGGCAAACTACTTAACGTCTCATGTACTCTAAGGCATTGTTCCTTCAATGGTAAAAGTAGGGAAATAATACCATACAGGATTTTGTATATAGGTTAGGATTAAAGACTATGAAAATCCTTTATAAAAGTGCTTTAACAAGTTAACTGTATGACTTCATATATTACATTGCACATGCTATTACAGGCTAAAAAGGTTAGGGCCCAGGCCACTGGCTACTATGAACTCTATCGCAACAGTAGCATCTTGTCTTTGTAATATCACTGAACAACTACACTTGGACCACTTTTTGCAAAACCAGTCACCATATTTCAAAATAATTATAATGGCGCTGGACAAGCTCCAGAGAAGGAGAGCTAAAATTCTGAAGATTACAAAGGATCTCTGTTTTAATTAGACAGCAAGGGTGTTAAAAGAGCTTGTTCTCATGACAGAAATTCTAAGATATTCATTAACAGTAAAAATAAAGAAAACAAAAATTTCTTTACTAAATGAAGAATACTTTAAATTATGAGAATGTTGAATCTCCACTTAAGACTAAAGAGAATAAAATGTGTATACTACTTCCAAGAGATAAAACTGGTTCAAAAATCTTGAATAAACCCAAGGAAAATTTGAGTAACAGATTTTGAAGATAAAGATATAATAAGCATACATCCGTAACCACTGAAGTCATGTGGCATTCCGCCATAAATTATCACTTGATGCCAAGGTCAGAATGTGAGGCAGCATGGAGCACGGATCCAATCTTAATAATTACAGATGCCAATAGAATTTTCATGTTTTGTATTACATCTCTCTCAGCTCTTCTTTAATTGGCCGAATACCAAATTCTTTATCTAAGCTACCTCTGCATTGTTCAATCTGTTGACGCTTTAAAAAGGGGGAAGAAAGTAAATATGAAGTAATCTAATAGTAGCTAATATCTTAGGGACCTTTCTCCCTCAAAAATGAGTATTTATTTTCCCTCTCAAAAAGTATATGCTCATATTTAAAAACCAAAAACTACAGAGAATGAATCTGACTAAACTACCATATCTTATGTACATATTCACAGTTTTTATATAAATGGAATCACTCTACACAATGTACTATGGATGCAGCTTCACTTACATAGTGGGTATTTTTCAATGTTAGTACATATAGATCTACCTAATCTTTTTTTTTTATTTAAGATTTTATTTATTTATTTGACACACAGAGAGAGAGAGAGAGGTCACAAGTAGGGAGAGAGGCAGACAGAGAGGAGGAAGCAGGCTCCCTGCTGAGCAGAGGGCCCAACGCGGGCCTGATCCCAGGACCCTGAGATCATGACCGGAGCTGAAGGCTCCTCTCAGAGCTTTAACCCACTGAGCCACTCAGGTGCCTTAGATCTACCTAATCTTTTTGATAACTGTATAACTTGTGTAGATGTACCATAATTTACTTTACCCATTGGTGCCATGTGGATTATTTGCATTTTCAAAAATCATAAACACTGCAAGAAACACTTCTATGTATTATATACCTTAAACCTTCATCTAACTGAATCCTTGGAATAAATTTCTAAAAGTGAAATTACTTGGTCAAAGAACATGAACTTTACATTTTGATACATACTGCCAAACAGATCTTCAGAAAGTTTCCAAGAAGGCACACTTCCACTACCTCAGAAAGAGTGCACTTGCCTACACACCGTTCCCAGCCAACACCCCTAATCTCAGCCAGTATCAAAGTAAAAATTTGTATTGCTTTGAACTTGCATTTCTGTATTAATGACGTATCTTTTCATATGTTTATATGTCTTTTTTTTATTTATGAAGGACACCTTGTCTATTTATATCCTTTGCCTCTTTTTTATTCCATTTGGATGTCTGCTATTCTCTAACTTAATAAGAGAGCTTCCTGATGGATATATGATGCAAATACTTTTCTTATGTTTCCTTGTATTTTTGTTAATGATGTCTTAATTTTCATGTAACCAAAGAGCTCAATCTTTTCCTAGGTGATTTCCTAAATGTTTTACGAATATTTTGAAAATGGAAAGGATCCCTACTTTTGTCAGTGGAGAAAATGTTTAATCTCAATTCCACAAATATGGAAGCTAAACTAATGTTAATTCACTCGATCTGTATTACTTAATACAGCAAGAACCGGAATTAAAGACTGATATCCTTTTATTTCAACAGCTGTCTGATATTTAACAATGAAATGTATACAAGGTAGAGCCAGGGTTCCCACTTGAGAGAAAAAGACAATGGAGGAAGATAGGGAAGAAGAAATCCATAATTTTTAAATAAAATATATTTCTTAGTTCTGTCCGTTGAAAAGGGTCTAAGAGTAGAGACACCCCAGCAGCAATAGGCACACCTAACATCTAGGTTTGTGTTTGTTTTTTTTTAATAATCACACTCATGAAGGCAGCCAGGCACGCCAATAACATCTGGGTCTTAATTTCTAAATACTATGCCTCACTAAAAGGAATTAGAACTCTTTGGACAAATGAAAACAGGGAAAGTACAACGTGAACCTGAACACACTGTGCCAGCAAATAAGAAAGAGCTCAGAATCTGATGGAGACAGGTGTCAAAGGGATACAGAGGCCAGCCTGAAAGGGATTCACTGGACATATCAAAAACAAATCTAAGATCAAAAAATAAAAAATTACAGTAATAGACTTGGATACGTTGAATAAAAAAAGAATCCATGTGTTCACACTAATACAAATAAGAAAAGAACAAATAAGGAGAGAAAAGAGAAAAGAGAGAGCCCTTATTTATGGTACATGTCAGCTAATAGATGTAGAAGTAATGACAGGGTTATAAGATGATCTACCATTCTGCAACCATTATTGTAGTAATTTACTTTGGCAAGAATTATCAGTGGATGCAACAGCCCACTGAGTGCAAGTATGTTGAAGAGGATAGTTAAGAGTCTCAAAGCATCTCTCCAAAGGGTACGTACTAAAGAAAAAGGATATATTTTATTTTTACTACTTGTTTCTACTAATTTTATTAAGATTACAATAATATATGTATTCCATAACCCTAGGCACTCTATGACAATATAGTAAAAGGAGATGCAAGATATCTAATGCCCTCCTAAAGCACAAAGCCTCTAAATTACATCAAATAGAATTAGGATCATTGTCTAGAAACACTGCTCCTCAAAATTCATCTAAGGCCAGTAAGCTTCATGAAGGCAGTGCGATCTGGTCCCTTTTGCTCCTCAATGTATCTCCAGCCCCTAGGAAGCCTGTATGGTACAGAGTGGTCACTGAATAATTATTATGGAATTAAGGAATTAGTCATGTTTTTAAAACCAGAACCTTAAGAGATGCCAAATCAGAAAAACATTTTTTTCCCTTTCACGAATTATTTCCACTACCAACTTTCACTTCTATATTTGTAAAGCTTTGTATTTATAAAAATCCAAGTAAGAATAAAACATGTCTGATGATTTTTAACATTCACATTACATTAAGTAAATACTTACTCTTAAACTGACCTAAATACAGGGCCTGAATCTTGTGTTACTTTACTATAAAAAAAATCTACACAATGTTAACTGTCATAATTTGCCAGTTTCCCATAGGCCCCTTCCTAATACCCCAAGTAGCACATCAGGAAGCTCTGAACTCCGTAGCATAGCTCCTGAGTGCATGTAAAGAAATTCAGACTCAAAGTGTCACTTTTTATTCCTCAAAGTAACCTCAATCAGGGTTAACAACCAAACCACCCTATCTTCTCCTTCATTGGCATATTTCCTTTCTTTGTTAAAAATATTCACCTACGTATTTAATTACTTAGGCCTAATTTGTCCACATGGTAATCTTAATATAAGCAAAGAATAAAACACTTTAGATTTTTAAAAATTATATGAAATCATACATTTAAATAAGCTTACATATTTATAAATTGATTATAACCACAGTTTAAATAGGAAAAATACCCAAACCCGGTATTTCACTGTTTTTTATTATAAACGCAAATAAATTGACCAGTAGAGGGCACTCACTTGAAGGGGGTGGGGGGGCTGGCCTAAGCCCTGAGAAACGCATTTACAAAATTACTGTGTACCTTAGTTTAAAAACAGTCTTTTAATAGAACGCTAGAATAAGCTAATATAATATACTATTAGTTTAGAAAAGGTAAAGTTTAAATGTGTGCTATGTTGGAGTATCTACCATAAACCTTATTCAAAGACCTGAAGTTGACAGAGGTGTTTTAAGCTTTATATAACAGAGGAGGGTCTAGGCCTCAGCACAACTGCCATTTGAGGCCAGCTCATTTGTTGTGGGAGAGGTCTTGTGCACTGCAGGAAGTTTAACAGCATCCTTACCTCCACAGGTGCCAGCAGCACTCCCCCTTTTCAAGTTGTAACACCAGAAATATGTCTAGATACTGCCAAATATCCCCTGGGAAGCAAAGTCACCTACTCCTCATTGATAACTACTGGTACATAAGCATAAAACCAAAAAAATAATGGCTTTTAATATTATACAATGCTTTCCTCACACCATTCTTCAATACTGTTTAATATTACAAATGTTCTAGCTATTATATCTTATTGAGCAAGTAAATTGCATAATTAACATGAAAAAGTAAAATGATAGAGAAACTGATAAATCTTGAATAAATACTCCACAGCTCAGAGCAATAAAGACGGAACAAACCAATCCAATCAAGAATCCATCATCTGTACTGAGTAGGAAACTCATCGAAGAAGGGCATAATATTTAGACTGAATTAAAAGTGTCACATTAACAGAAGCAGGCAAATGTCAATGGATTGGAGCATAAAAAAAAATACTTCTTTCTATATCTATTTTTACTAGTACATTAAATCTACTAGATACACAATATATATTTCCTAATCAATCAAATGATCATTCTGATCTCCACATCTACAACTATTTGTATTTTTTTAAAAAAGGTTCTTCTCCTGCCAAATTTTACCTCAGAAAATACAATTCAGAGAATGTGTTTTAGTAAGTGATCTCTAAACAATAAAATGTATATTATTTCTAGCCTGGTATTGTGCTTGGAGATTACTTTGACTTCTTAATATTCTTGTACCGCTAACAATGACTTCATTATCTCTGGAACTCTTTGATGAACTTCACAAAAGATAAAGGTAAAATGTTTCAAAACAGAAGTTGATTATCATGTGCACAGCCTCAAATATAAGCACGCTCTATCTCTGCATCACACCTGTTTAATTTTATATATTTCTGCCATTAAAATGACATTGGTATATCGATAAATCTGAATCAGCTTCCAATATTAAATATCTTCCTACCTTAAAGACTAATTTCTCATTTTTAGAAGTTGTATATTCAAGGGTATAGAGGAAATCCCACTTAATTTGATATCAGAAAACTTAAAAGTCCACTATTTACTAGCTAAATATTCTCAGGCAAGTTACAACCTCTCAGAGACCATTTTTATCTATAAAATGAAAGAAACCATGACCTTTTTCCTAAAATAAATCTTTATAAATACTAAACTACTAGAAAATGGTATTAATTTTTTTAAAAATGTCTTCCCATTTGTTTTTGTACAGGAAAACTGATAAGAATTCCAAATGTGCAGTATATGTGCTCCCTCATTTTCTCTCTGACCTACGTTATTCACCAATCAAAACTTAATAGCAGTAGCGGTATCCCCAAATCTCCTCTTTAAACTCTTATTAAAAACATCAAGTCAGCATTTTTGCTTAAAACTATTTATTAAAATAAGCTACTAAATTATCTTGTCTTTCTTGTAACTGAACTACACCATGAATTTGATGTGTCAGTTCCCTGAGACTCACTGTAATTTGGAAGACAAGATACGATCTGATAGTTTTCCCCAGATGGCGACGCTAGTGAGGGAATATCAAAATTTCAAAGTTCACAGGTAATCGATGCTTCCCCAGAGTCAAGTTTTCTGGTCTGGCAGAAATCACAATCAGAGCTAAGGGTCTGAATTTTATAAACTTTTTTTACCTTCACTCGAAATAAAGGATTCACTTTTGGCTCTATTTTAGATCTATACTGTACTTTAACAAGTCTGACAGAAAGGCTTCCTAACATGTTTGATCATATTATCTCGTATAGCACACAGGAAACCAGGTGTGATGGAATCCCTCCGACTTTCAAAGAAGATGGAGAGCACTTCTGCTAAAATCACCTTCCAAAATCCCAGGAAAACTTCCGTGTTTAACCTGAATTCTAATAAAACTTCCTTTTACTTCTGATTTAAATCGAATATGCCAAGTAACCTTGGTTTTCAAATTGGGTGAAATACTTAATCCTTCTCAAAGAAAAAAAGATAAACCAAAACCATCATATAGCACCGAACTGACTTGCCAAGAGAAAATATAGAAGACTATTGTACAGGTGGTCCACTTCAGTTAGACTCTTCCCCTTTACTCATGCCAAATGAGTAGGTTTAAATCAAACCTTTGCAAATAAGTGTTATTTCTTTTTTCCTGCCATACCAAAAATATCTGACATTTCCTTACGAGGCTATCTACTCAATCCTCAAAGTTCTAACTGCATAAACATCTTGCCAAGGCCACCAATGCCCTCAGAATCTACCTCAATGCAGTCAAAGTGTTCTTGAAGATATACAGCAGAGTCCCTATACAGGGCATCTTAACCTGTTCCAGATTCCACAGGGAGAGACTCAGAGAACATTCTGGGAAATTTTTCAGAGCTGATTAAAAAATGATACGATCTGCAGATCCAGAATAAAAGCTAAGGGATTAGGATTGCTTAACGTAGAGTAACGAAATCTAAGAAATAACCTAAAAACCTAAGTCTATTTCAGACAGGTGATATATTTCCATCTCCACTGATGTTACAGTTAATATGGATATTCAGATTATGTATAAAATATGTTCATAATCACATTGTGGAAGTGAGTTACAAGGACAGTGATGTGCCATCCCCTCCTATAGGTCTTTAGGATTAAATAAATCCTTATCTGCTTGAGATAATTTGAGTACATGCTGCCAGAAGGCAGTAGAAAATACTATGTGACCTCCTACCGTCTCTTGCAGGTCTTTATTCAATTATCTTGCTGTTGGCCTTTGGCAATTTTTCATGAAATTAAAAAGTTTAAAAATTATTCATTAATCAATTTGTAGTAAGAGCAATTCTAACATTTCTTTGAATAAATTAAAAGAGGGTTGCTAAGCAAAGGTAAGGACTGATAGTGGTACTTTTATATACCACCTGATATAGACACAGATATAAATACACAAAGAATGAGATTTTAAACTGTATCCAGTAGCTGTAAGTTCTTCCCTACTTCAATGTGAAGAGAAAACAGGAAAATGCCACTAATTAGTGGTCTTTAAAAAAAAAAAAACACCAAATGACTACATTTTACCAGTACAATTCAACTATAAATTCTGAATGTGACATTAAAATAGCAAAAAAATAAATAAATAAAATAAAATAAAATGGTCACTTTTTTTTTTTTTTTTTTAAATGACTGTTTAGGTAAAATGTCAATTTACACTTTTACCCTCTCACCGAACTCTGGAATACACTTACAGTCAAAAAACACATATACTAACATAAAATGAATGTTATGCATCTTAATATTCTCTAGTGAGAAGGGCTCTCTGTATCTCTGGTTGCATATATAGCTTCAGAAAAAAGCCATGGAACCCACGTACATTTCAGAAAACTCAGTAAAGTCATTTTCAGTATAACTGCCTTGTAATGAGTAGTTGCAAAAAATGATCAGAGAAACCTTCTTTTTGTACCCAAAGAATGGGCCTGCACAAATCAATATGCATAATATTAAAATAAAATTTACCTCTATTGTAGGATCATATTCATCCACAAAGTGATTTTGAATTAGCTGTATCGTCAAGGCACTCTTGCCTACGCCACCAGCTCCAACTACCACAAGTTTATATTCAGTCATTTTCAGCAGGCCTTATAATAAAAATAATGAAAATGTGACTAAATTAGAACATGTGGTTAATATAAATTAGAACACGAGGTTAATATAAACTCACTCTATCAAAACCTTTTAACACAAATTCACCTTTACACAAAAAAATTATTTCAAAATGCTTCACGAAATTCAGTGACGAAAATTCCAGTTGACTATAGATGAGTAATGTAAGGAACTGCATTTCATTTACAAACTCCCCCATTAACATTTGTGAAAAGTGCGTTCAGAGTACAAAGTTCTTTTATCTTATATTCAGGTTGTTCCATCTAAACAGCCAGTCTGCGGTTCTGTAGCAGTTAATGGCTCTCAAAGGAACATGCCATGACTTCACTCAGTACAAGTGTCTATATACCCAGTGGACACACCCACACAAAACTTGTTGACAGCTACCTCTACAATATTCCTAGTTGACTCTGGCCCCTAAGAGTTACAAGTGGGTATGCTGAGTGCCTTTGTCAGAACCAACAGCTAGAGAAAACTTTCTAAAAGCATCATCACAGTAGTTCTCCTGGAGTTAACAAGAGTCAGATGGGGGGTGAAGGAAAGACTGTCAAATAAAGTTGTACTATGTAGAGGGGAAATAAAATTGAGACACCAAAGCAGATTTGATAACATTTCAATTTGTAAAATATCTGCTGGGGAAAATAATGGTATATAAAAACTAAGAGAATTTTGAGACTTTTGAACTATTCAGTATGGATGCTTTCATCATCTATCACAATATGTAATCCTTTGTTAGTGCTGAAAAAAGCATTTTGCACCAGAAAAATATATTTTATAAAACTTAAAGATAAGCACTGTTTTTAATGAGAGGAATTTTAAAAAGCTGTAAGTGAATACTTCTCAGTGACTTTTACTCTGCTTCTTGCCCATAGTCTCTCAACGGCAATAAATGTTGGCAACTTGTAAGGTTGACAGATCAAGACAGAAAATATTTTTTGATCAGCTGTTTCAAACTTTTTGAAATAAAGTGAATTTAATTTTTCCTTTTCCCCAACAACTACATTAAAAATAAGAACTGAACTGCAGAATGGCAGTAAATGCACAATAATTACAGGATAAGTTATTCTAAATTAATGAATGGCAATTATAAACACTAGAGTGCATGCAGTATCCTATTAACTGAAGACCAAGAATTATCCAAATAGTTCTCCCCAAAGAAAGGTAATATGGTTTTCCAAACGATAACATACTAACCATTACCTCCTTACACTATTCCTGAGGCTTCTCACAAAGAACAGGCTAGACAACTGTTGTATCAAAGACTATTACAGGGTGCCTGGGTGGCTCAGTTGGTTAAGCGACTGCCTTCGGCTCAGGTCATGATCCCGGGAGACCCGGGATCAAGTCCCACATTGGGCTCCCTGTTCCGCAGGAAGCCTGCTTCTCCCTCTCTCATGCCCCCTGCTTGTGTTCCCTCTCTGGCTGTGTTTCTCTCTGTCAAATAAATAAAATCTTAAAAAAAAAAAAAAAAAGACTATTATATTACACTACAGCCCCCTGGCCTATTCTGTGCCACCTAGCCTTATTTGCCAGGCCACCTTGGGAACCTCTCCAAGCATGTATCTTTAACTGTTCGCTCCCACTTTTTATTCCAAATATAGGCAATAGAAAATGGGGAACAATGAGGAGAACTACACCAAAATGTACTCTAGCTCCCTGCCTATCCCAGCCCCTAAAACAATTTGGGTAGCCTAGAACAGTAGTTATGAAACTATGGCTCACGAATCCAGCAGCATTCCTAAAACTTTCTGGGGGTCCTAGAGACCAAAACCAATAATACTAATAATACTATTACTACTGCAATGTTATTTATCCTTTCCACTCTCACTTGTTAACAAATGTAGTTTTCCAGATGTGATCACAATTGCACAGAAGCAGATATGCAGACGTCTTCTATTAAGCAATAGAGTTAAAGAGATTAGCAGAAACCTGAAACAATGCCACTATTCCCACTAATTTTTGTTTTGAAAAAGTTTTCATAAACCTGCTATTATGTTACCAAGTAATAGGCTTATTTCTACTTTTAAATGAATTAATCCATTTTTAAATTCTCAGTTTTAATTTGTATTTGGTACATACTGACATAACCCATATAGGGGATCTTCAATAATTTTCAAGAGTATAAGGTGTCCTTGTAAATAGAAAGTTTGCTAGCCTAGGAGACACTGTGGACAGATACTAGATTACAGATTAACTGTGAGTTAGGAGACATACACGCCTTCTGGTCTACCTCTTTATGCAGCTGTTGTTTCTGGGGGAAAAAAAAATCCCTTAGTTGGATTTTAGAAACCAAGTAATATTTAAATCCACTACAGAGAACTGGATTCCCAAGGAGTCTTACTGAAGATGATAGACCAGAGAGAGCCCTCTCACCCAAAGCTAAAATAGCTATGGAGGGGTGAAGTGGGGCTAGAACCCAACATTTTGTTAAGGGAAAAAGAAAACCACTTTTGTCACAAAACTGAATTATCCTTTCATCTATGGTCTCTTAAAATCAGGTATGCCTGTCCATGTCTACAGTATCAAAGTAAACAGTAATGATATCCGTATTGGATGTCTATAGTATATCTTGTGGTCGAGTCAGCATTTTGGACCTTAGTCACCTAAGAGTGACATCACTCATATGGTTGACTCTTGAGATGATGATTGGGAACAGAATTTTCCCTTTGTAATTCCTCTTTCAATGATTTTTTTCCATTACAAATATAACATGTATACTGTATAAAAATTAGAAAATACCTTTATTTTAACCCTTGTTTTGATAAATGTCAAGATTTAAGAAGGCTAGCTTAGGACTTCAGCTAAAGCATGCACATGCCTAAGAGTATTTCAGGCAGTTGGCTGGCTACAATGAACTCCTCTTGCAAGTCAGTTTGAAAAAAAAAAATGCTTAAGTGCTATTTAGGAGTACTGTAATAACTCTTGGGATGGGGTCAAATTTGTAAGGATAAAGGTAATATGCAAGAGATAGGGGAAAGGACAAGAACAGGCAAATTAAACTTTTACAATTTTAGCTATTGCTGTCTACACTCAACTAGCAGTGAAAAAAGCCCTGCTTCTGCTCTGCGGGTTTTCTCCGTGTTTTTTAACTTGACAAAGCAAAACAGACCTTCTGGGATTAACTTTTTCCTTTTCACTAAGTCACAGGCTTTACCTTGTAGGGTGTTGGCCACCTGTTCTTCCACCACCATCTCTACCTCCACCTCCTCCTTTGTGGCCACAGCAATGTCACAGCCCATACATGGGGGAGGGGAGCAGTCAGGAACTCGGCTGCAGATGCATTTTTTCCAAACACAATAACCACAAACAGTGGTCTCTAAGCACTTTCCTAGGCTTTTCCAAAACGTGACTTCTCCTATTACTCATATTACCCCCCCTACACACTGGAAAGGACCACTATCCGTCCAGTCTGCGCTCGAGGGAGAAGTTTATACCTTCGTCCTAGGGATGCTAGATGCAGCAGAGAAGGCAGTAACCGAGGCAGCCGAAGGCTGGGAAGGGAGGAAGAGGTGCGGGAGCGAAGGGAGAGAGAGAAAAAGAGGGAGAGAAAGAGGGGGAGGGGGGCGATGAGGGGGAGGGGAGACTGGAGCGCATCGGGAGTAATCTCCACCGCACCCGACGGCCCCGAGGGGCAGCCCGCCCAGCCCGCGAGTTTCTCCCCGGCCGCCTCCAGCCGAGGCTCTCGGGGAGGAGGAAGGAAGGGGTTCCCCGTCCAGGAAGCAGCACAAGCGGCGGCCGCCTCTAGCCTCACCCTCCTCAGCCCCGCACCGCCCATTCCTCATTCCCCGCGTCGCCGCGTCCCCGCGCCTCTCCCTGCAGACACCCCCACCCCGTCCTCTCGCCCGCTGGGGCACAGTGCCCGCACCCCCTCCCCACTCCTCCAGGGACCCCTAATTCATTCACTCGCCGCCGGCCCCGCCCGGCGCCGGCGAGGAGGGTCGGGACCGGGGCAGGGGCCCAGGAGAGGTGGTCCACTCCGTACCTCTCTCCCGCACCTGGGAGCCGCCGAGCCTCTGGCCCCCGCCGCCGCCTTCAGTGCCTGCGCCGCGCTCGCTCCCAGTCTGAAATGGCGGGGGCCGGGACTACTGGCTGGGCAGCCGCCACCGCCGCCGCCGCCGCCGCCGCCACCGCCGCCGCCGCTGTGCCTCCGCCGCCGCGGCCGCCGCCTAGGGAAATCGAGCTCCGAGCACACTGATGAGTTCGGGGCCGGGCGGCCGCAGAGGGCAGAGCTATCGATGCGCGCGGCGCTCGATTCCTCTCCAGACCGGCGTGCGGGGAGGGAGCGGCTGAGGGCGGTGTGGGAAGAGCGAAGAGAGGGAGGTAGCGAGCGCCGCCGGGGAGAAGGAGGGGGCCGGGCCGGCGGAGGTGGCGCGCTGTCGGGCCAGTGGGGGAAGAGTGTGGCGGGCGGCGAAGGGTGGGAGAGCCGGGCCGGCGGAGCTGGGGGTTCTAGGGCGGAGCCTCGGCGGGGCGCGGAGGAGGGACCGCGGGACCCACGCGGTGGCCCGCCTCCGGACTCCCGCCGCAGAGCCCAGCCCGCAGCTGCAGACTCGCACGCGGGTTAGCGGGCGGTGGGCTACACGCACGCCGGGGACTCCGCGAGCGACCCTCCGCACCCTTTCCGGGTCTCCTGTGAGAAGCCGCGGGAAATCCAACGCCCTCCGGGGTCCGCTGCACTTGTGCGTGTTCATTTAGTGTCATTTACTGCAAGTAAATAAACAGCAGTCACCAAATGTGGGAGGCGACTTCGGTGACTTAGGGCAGACAGTTCCCCTACCCAGGGACTTTCGGACCACGGCTGGGCGATTACTGGCCTCAATGCTTTGGGGGCTGGGAACCTAGCTCCAAGCCCAAACACGCGACACAGGCTTTCATCATTAATCTTAATGGGGAGGAGTTCTGTTTCTTGTTGTTTAATGGATGTTTTGAAGTCATCACAGGTCATTGAAAACAGCGACCTCAAATATACCTATTGCCCATAAGGGCACAAACAGAAGACAAACTGTGTTTAAGTAGAAGTGCTCTTGATAGTTTAGACCTGAGGAGAATCACTCAAACATTAATTAGAAGACTGAGATTAATCAGTTAACGTTCAGGGAGCTAACACGTTTAACAACAGAACAATTAAAACTGCTAGCACAACCCAGAGTCTGATAAACTACCTAGAGAGGTAAATTGTTTGAGTGAGTTTTAAAGATTGAGGCCTGAGAGACCAGGATCTGCGTCTAATAAGACTATCTATCTGAGTCTCTTCTTCAAGTTCTGTCTTTCTAGTCCACATGGTAAAACACAATAAAACGATTATTTTAAATCCCAACTATTATGTCACTGAACATAGGCCTTACACCAACAATCACCCTTTTCTTCTTACCCCTTAGTGGGCTGTCACCTGCAAGACTTATTTTGGGCTTTCTCTCTTAGCACCTGGTACCAGGTGGAAAAGACCGGAAATGGAAGATAGGGAAGGGAAAATAATGTGCCCACTCTAGTTGCTAAATGTTTTGCACATATCATCTTATTTAATCATCACAACCAACCTTATGAGAACATATACTTTTCACTATTTTACAGATAAGGAAACAAATTTAGAGAGGTTAAAAATTGGGCCCAAGTTCACACAGCTGAAATGAAGTATCCATTCAGATCATGCTCACATGTCTGTTCCAAGCTCTGGAGGCTCCCATCCTGCCTGTGGCTCCCATTCCACTTAACCGAAAAGCAAAAATCTCCAAGTCCTAAGGCTCAATTATGTAACACCCCTCACCCCTTTTGTCTCTGAATTCTATCCTATTACCCCTTTCCTCACTTACACACACACACATACACACACACACACTCACACACACTGGTTCCTGGCTATTCCTTGAAAATGCCAGGCAGGCTTCTTGTGTGGGAATTTGCATTTGCTGCCTCCAACAGAACACATGTCCACTACATAGCCACAAGTCTTCCTGACACTTACAAATCTTATAGGAGACTTATAACCATCTCCTTCCAATGAGTTATTCCCAAAAGATTATCTTTGATATTGCATCTCTCCCTCTCCCCCCAAATCCTCTCTTCCTTCTTTATTTTTTCCAAAACACCATCTTCTAATATGCTGTATAACTTATTTGTTGTGCTTTTTTGTCTTTCTTCCACCAGAATATTAAGCTCCAGGAGGGCAGGGATTTTTGTCTATTACTTACTGCTATATTTCCAGTATCTACAACACAATAGGCACTTAATATTTATGGAATGTTGAATGAAGTTATGTACCCTCTCTCTGAACTCTGTGACTCTAAATCCTTAGAGTGTCTTAAACTCTCTGTAATCGGTTTTCACTTTCTTTCAAAACTTGCCATTAAACTCACCCAGGTCAGCTTCTGATAAACCACACCCTGTGGAGTCAAGGAAAGTGTCTCCACATAATGGACACAATGAGTTTTTGTTAAACGAATGAATTTGCACTTACTTGGATGTTGCTTTGTAGTCACTCTTAAATATAAACTACAGATTTATTTTGTCCAACTTCAAGTACATGATAAGCTCTTGTTGTCCTTTACAGCTGCTAATACAATGTTCTCCCTGTAGTTTGTGCTCCATAAATCTTACAAGGACTATATTAAAGAGGAGGGGAGAGCTTCATATAGTACTTTTAGGCTGATTGTGAAGATTCTGGCATTAGCAGAAACCTAATCCATCTTCATGGTCTCAGTTATCATCTAGGCTCATGGTTCCCAGAGCAAACCCACATCCCACTCTCTCTTCGGCTCACCCTATCCACCAGCTTGACCTCACATCTCTCTCTCTTTTTCATTTCTACAGCAATGTATGCATATGCTGTACCAAGCTTTTCCACTCTTCAGTCCTGGGTGTTTTCTCAGAAGCCAGCATTCTCTTTCTTTCTTTGACACAGGGCTCACAACAGTTGGTCTCAAAGAGAAGCACCTTGAATACTTATGAAAATGCAAGTTCCTAGGTCCCTCACCCAGAGAGTCCTTTCAGTTGGAGCAAGATGATCTAGAAATCTTCATTTTTAACAAATCAGGTGATCCTAAGCTGGTGGTTAGCAGTCCGCACACTGAGAAACTCTGATCTTGACACACAGCTCTTGGCAGCTGCACTGTCTACCGTCTTCTGGGGTTACCTTCCTTAAGCTTGGTGGCTGCGCTGAATAGTCTCCATGGCTCTCCTTTTCTCTGCTCTTCCCAAGGACAAGTCCACAGACTTAGACTGTGATCACTCTGGGAAAAGAGAGAAGGAATACCACAAAAGTATAAACTTGAGGATTCGAGGTTTGCTCTAAGATGTAACTGAGGTTTTTACCCTCTACTGTTACACTTTTCTGGGAAGGCAGCCACATACACATGTGCCCTTGTGAACATCATTTTGATTGTGTTTTACGAAGATCATACTGATCTATCCTTCTCAAGATACTCTCTTCTGCAGATAACATGAAAGCCCAAACAACAAAAATTCCTTTGTGCTAGCTGGGCTTTTATGAGTTCTAAAGTGCCAGGACACATTCAGAGCACTTCAAATGCTGAGGGTTTATTTTAAGGAAATAAGGAAACTTTAGAAAAACATATCATCAGCCAGAACTACTGTTGATTCCAGAAATCAACTGCAATTATTATGATCCCACAACAGGCTCTGGTGCCTGGCTCATTCCCTTATTGACAGACATTTATTACCCATGCTCTAATAATTTTGCCATTCTCCTGAATCAGCATCTCTCTGCTTCTTTCTCATATATGGTCCCAACTTCTACTGCCATCTCTCCTTCTAGGGACTACTCTCCGTGACTTACATTTAAAACATCCCAAGCAAGAGCATCGACACGTATCTGTCATTCACTATTCAATAAGAAGGGACACAGTTTTCCTGGTAGGCCACCTGATTGATGGTTGATCTTCTTTATGCCTGGCTTAGAGACAATTGCCTTCCCTTGGAGGCCAATCCTGAGTCCAGACAGTTGTGGCTAGAGTAACAGGACACAGAGCAGGAAAAATTAAGCAGAAGAAGCTACATATGGATACTTTCATAGGCTCTCCAGTTTTCTCTAGTGGGCAATTTGTGTCATTAATAGGTGCTATTTAATTCACTTTCTCAGGATGTAATCTCCTCTGGACACTCACTCCTTTCGACTTTATATTCCTTTTCGCACATCTGTTTTCCCCCATTACGTTAATTCCTCAAAGTCTCTGCCTCATTTAACTCTATATTCCATAGCCCTTAGCACATAGTAGTGCCTCTATAAATACCTGCTGAAGTGAATAAAATTATAACAAAACTTCAGCCCTGTTTCTACATAGTCACTTCATTCTCATCTAGCCTTATTCCTAGGCCATTTCTAAATGAATGTCTTGTCATCATCTAGGATGCTTATCCAAAGCTAAATGCTTCACCTGATTCCCCCAAACCAATTCCCTCTCCCAATTTTCCCATCTTACCTGAGAGGCATCATGACCCTTCAAAACACTTACACTTGAAGACATAATTTTTAACCCACTCTACATTCAAATGAGCTCAGTTCCCTTGCACTCTACTTCCCAAGTATTTTCTCATATCTGTCTCTTCCACATTCCTTACTTCACGCCTATATTTCTGGAACAACGTCCTCATGATTTCTCTACCTCTTGGCTTTCTTCTTTTCAATTCCATATGCTGTTGCCGAATTAATCTTCCTTACACGTGTCTTTCATCAGCATCAAACATTTACCCTGCACCTATTCCATATAGGTTGCAGTCCTACAAATTATAGAGTTTTAAAGGCAAAGGGTTACAAGCTAAGTACCAAATGGGTACCTAAAATGATGATAATTACTTTTGAAATTAGAGGGAGAAATGATCATCGGTCCCAGCAAAGCCTTCACTCTGACAGAATCTTGCTTACAGGTCTTTAATAAGGTTTTATACGTAGCTGAAACAGGTCCAAATCCTTGATGCCCAGCTTTTGATCCCATGCACGGTCTGGCACCATCCTGCCCCACCACTTCGTCTACCACCTTCCCTGAGCAAATGCTCTCCTCTCAAGCACATCCCGCTCCATACAAAACCAGCATGTCGTTTTTGCTTCTCTTTTCACCTAGCATCTTTTTGTCTCTCTTTACTGAAATGCTCTCTCTTTAAAGATCCTTTATCAAAGCTTTGTTAATTGTGCCATTCTCTTTTTGATCTATTATTTCATTTGCATTAATCATGTCTCTCCAAGTAAATTCGAAAATTCCAGAGGAAAAGCCTCTATCTTAGATGTGTGAACCAGCAGCCCCCCCAAGCCTAGTTCACTGTAATTACTCAGTAACTGCATGAATACATATCAGCAAGATAAACGTGATGAAACCAATATTCGAGGATGATCAGAATGGCAGCTAAATGCAGAAAAGATTGGGAGGAAAAAGACCTCCGGTAAGGCATTTTGTGGTTAGTGTAACAATACCCAGTGACAGTGGAAATGGTGCATGGGCTGATTACTAGTCCTGTGACCTAGAACAAATTCGTTCATCTCTGCAAGCTTCTTGCTTAAGAGGAGAACAGTGACGTAACAGCTACCGTTTGGTAAATGCTTCCTATAAACCAGACAAGTGTTATGCATACTTTTAAACAAAGAGCACATGGTTCCCATATCTGTCCACTTGTCCCCTTCTTTACCACTACCAATGGAGTCCAAACCACCATCCATCATCCCTGTCCCGGGCAGACAGTCATCTCTAATGGGTCTCCTTTTTTCTACTCTGCTCCTCTGCAGTCCATTTCCCATGAAGAATGAAGCAGCCAGACTGATTCTATTCTATTCTATTCTATTCTATTCTATTCTATTCTATTCTATCCTATTCTTCTCTTTTCTTTTCCTTTCTTTTCTTTCTCTTTTCTTTCTTCTTTCTTTCTTTGCTTCTTTCTTTCTTTCTTTCTTTCTTTCTTTCTTTCTTTCTTTCTTTCTTTCTTTCTTTCTAGATTTTATTTGTTTATTTGTTAGAGAGAGAACACAAGCAGGCAGAGTGGTGGGCAGAGACAGAGGGAGAAGCAGGCTCCCTGCCAAGCAAGGAATCCAGTGTGCCTCAAGCCCAGGACCCGGGATCACAACCTGAGGCAAAGACAGCTGCTTAACCCACTGAGCCACCCTGATTCTTTTCAAAATGCAAACAGAATCACATGACTAGATCAAGCTCTTCAAAGACTTTTCATTGCCCTCAAAAATAAAATTCAAACTTCTGCAAGCTATTTCATTAATCAAAATGTGGCTTCTGACCACAACATGTAGGACCCCTCTCCTTTCTGGGCTCCCACTACACTAGCCACCTTTTGCTTTCAACCTCTTTGGGGCCCTATACTTGCATGATCCTCCCAGCAAGACTCTTCCTGTCTTTCAGGTGTTAGCTTAAAACCTCCATTTCAGTAAGAGATTCCCTAACACCCAGTCTACATCATCACTCCCCACCCTATTCCCTCACTTTTACCCATCAAATAGTCACCCTTTAACACATGCCTCTTTCAATCTTTTACTTAGTGCTCACCATACCTGAAATTATCTTGGTTGTTTATTTGCTTTTCTCTTCCTCTACTGAAACATAAATTTTATGTACAAGGGACCACTGAATTCTCAGATTTTATGAGTCAGGGAGAGTTGAGCACATAGTAGATACTTAATAAAGATTTGCTGATAAGCTGCTCTAGAGATAATAATAGGACAAATAATTTACTCAAGTGAAGTCTTTGCAAATCAATTTAAGTCTCGTTTTTGCTTCTACCCAATGCAATAGTAACTTTATTTAATGCTTGTTTCATTTTTAAGAATATTAAAAGTCTGGGGCGCCTGGGTGGCTCAGTTGGTTAAGTGTCCAACTCTTAATATCAGCTCAGGTCATGATCTCAAGTTTGTGAGATCGAGGGGTGCCTGGGTGCTATAGTGGTTAAGCCTCTGCCTTCAGCTCAGGTCATGATCCCGGAGTCCCTGGATTGAGTCCCTCATAGGGCTGCCCGCTCTGTGGGAAGCCTACTTCTCCCTCTCTCGCTCACCCTGCTTGTGTTCCCTCTCTGAATGTATTTCTCTCTGTTAAATAAATAAAATTAAAAAAAAAAAAAGGTTGTGAGATCGAGCCCTATTTCAGGCTCTGTGCTTGATGCAGAGTCTGCTTGAGACCCACTGCCCCTCCCCTGGCTCACATGCACCCATGTGCTCTCTCTTGCTCTCCCCTGCCCTCACACACACACACACACACACACACACACACACACACAAATAAATAAATATTTAAAGTCAGATTATTATTTTTAATTGCTTTCTTTTAGTTCTCCAAGGAGGTGATCATTGAACTACTATTTTTTTTTTAAGATTTTGTTTATTTATTTGAGAGAGAGAGAGAGATTGAGAGAACAAGTAGGGGGAAGAACAGAGGGAGAAGCAGGCTCCCAGGACCCTGGGATCATTACCTGAGCCAAAGGCAGACACTTAAACAACTGAGCCACACAGGTGCTCCCCATTGGACTACGATCAGTTACAAGCCTGAATTTCTTAGTTCCTCTCTTTCCTCCTTAATCACAGTTATTATATATATTTTTTGTAACATCAATTCTGGAGCCTAGGGGCATTAATCCTTTGGGACCAGGCTTCTAATCTAGTATCCATATTGTCCTCAGTTGAAAGAAGTCACTTTTTTGCTAAATTCTTTTTGTTTCAGTTGAAGATTATTTGCCTTGCCAAATGTCAAATGAAAGCTGAGATATAGTAGGGGCGTTTGGGTGGCTCAGTCGTTAAGCGTCTGCCTTCGGCTCAGGTCATGATCCCGGAGTCTCAGGATCGAGCCCCACATCGAGCCCCACATTGGGGTCCCTGCTTGCCGGGAGGCCTGCTTCTCCCTCTCCCACTCCTCTGCTTGTGTTCCCTCTCTAACTGTGCTTCTCTCTGTCAAATAAACGAAATCTTTTTTTAAAAAAAGCTAAGATATAGGAATTTGTAAATGTACCAAAAAGATAAGAGAACGAGTCACTCAGATGCCGAAAACCAAGGTTATTGAAAGGGTGACTATTTTTTATATCAAGAGTCTGTGAATGTGTAGAGAACTTGTAAATGGAAATATAAGTGATTATTTCACTTTATTCTGAAATTTTTTCACAAATAATCCTAATGTATGTACAAACCTCAACAACCCATATTATTACTGTTTCAGGCCCTTGAGAAGTCCATTTTAGTTCATCTGACATGTTAGTAACCATTTATTCATGCATGTATTCACTTCTCAAGTATTTGCTGAGTACTTAATATGCCAGGTACTCTTTGGGCAACTTGGTACATTGATGCACAAAACGGAAATCTTCTGCTTTCCTGGAAGTCACATTCTAAAACAGTGGTTCTACAAAATAAATAAATAAATAAATAAATAAATAAATAAATAAAACCATGGTTCCCAGACTTTGTGATTTCAGGATGATTTCACACACTTAAAAAAATTATGGAGTCCCTTGAGGAGCCTGGGTGTCTCAGTTGATTAAGCGACTCACTTCAGCTCAGGTCCTGATCCTGGAGCCCTGCATGAGGCTCCCTGCTCTGCGGGAAGTCTGCTTCTCCCTCTGACCCTGCCCCCTCTTATCCTCTCTCTCTTATTCTCTCTCTTTCAAATAAATAAATGCAATCTTAAAATAATTTATGGAGTTCCTTATCTATTTCAAATAACAACAATAAACTCATTGCCTGTTAACATAAAAAAAAACCATTTTTATAAAAATAACCTGTATCTTTAAAAGTAGTGAGAAGAATAACATTGTTGTAGCATATTTGCAAATCTCTGTAATGTCTGGCTTAATACAAGAAGCTAGATTCTCATATCTCCTCCTGAATTCTACCTATTTAGAATGAAACAGCCTCTAGAAAATTCCACTATCCATTCATAAGAGAAACAAAGATGAAAAAAGAAAATAATAGCTTGATGTTATTCTAAATATGTTTGACCTTAGAGACCTCCTAAAAAGGTCTTGGAACTTTCAGGGGTGCCAGGACCACACTTTGAGAACTACCATTCAAAAGAACTTTTGTTAAGAATTTTTTGGTAGTAAAACAGGACCACATTTAATAAACACCAGTGTGCTAATTAGCGTCTTCCCAAAATTATTGTCTCAGAACAGGTTCTCTGAGTTCCTATTAGATAGTATCTACTGATACCAGTATTTGGGAGAAATTATCACTAAGATAATGTATAAAGGTAAAACAGATACCCCAAACAACGTGCTTCCCTGCAATAATTGAAAATTCTTTTTTTAGGTCAGTGTTGTGTTCTTCAGGATCTTGAAGTACTTTACAGACATTACTTAATTGAATTTCCCAGAATGCCAAGGGAATGTTTCCAAATACAATTTTTGTGCATTTTGCAGATGGTTTAACTGACACGGCGGCAGGGCTTGTCCCAGCTTGAAGAAAAGCTGTGAGTTAAAACAAAGAATTACCATGTATTTATTATGATTATAAACATACCACAAATCTTCCTTGACTTATGATGGGGTCACACCCTAGTAACCCCATCATAAACTGAAAAATCAAGTTGAAAATGTATTGAACACATCGAAGCTACTGAACATCATAGCGTAGCCTAGCCTCCCTTACACATGCCCAGAACCCCTTCTTTAGCCTACCCTTGGACAGAATCATGTAACACACGGCCTACTTGATAATACAGTGTTGAAGAGCTCATGTAAGTTGTTGACTACTGTACTGAGGATGGAAAACAGAACGGTGGACAGGGACAGAACTGTTGTCAGCGCACCGACTGTTCACCCCTCGGTGGCAGGGCTGACGGAGGGTGGCCGCCGCCCAGCACTGTGAGACAGAATCACACTGGATGCGCCAGTTTGGGAAAAGATCCAAATTCAAAACTCAAGGTATGGTTTTCTTTTTTTTTTAAGATTTTTATTTATTTTCTTGACACAGAGAGAGAGATCACAAGTAGGCAGAGAGGCAGGCAGAGAGAGAGGAGGAAGCAGGCTCCCTGCTGAGCAGAGAGAGAGCCTGATGCGGGCCTCTATCCCAGGACCCTGAGATCATGACCTGAGCCAAAGGCAGAGGCTTTAACCCACTGAGCCACCCAGGCGCCCTCAAAGTATGTTTTTACTGAACACATATGACTTTCTCACCATCATAAAGTAAATAATTATAAGTTGAATCATGATAAATTGCGGACCATCTGTATATATTCTCCAGATTTGTTTTAACACATCAGGCTCATCAGGAGTACGGGTAATGTTATAATCAAAGTTTCTACTTTTGATGTCTCAACAATAATTGATCTTTCTTTCTCATTCATTCATTCTCTCTCTCTCTTTTCCTTCTTTCTTCCTTCCTACCTCTTCCCCCTTCCTTTTTTTTTTTTTTTACCAAAACAAAACAAAAAGACCCCCAAAACCAAAACTATGAAACTTCTCAGACACTAAATCTTACCTCAGCTCCATAACACACCTTGGCTCCCTGGAAGTCATCCTTAGTAACTTAGTAATATAGCATATCTCATCCTCTGATGCTCAGGTCAAAATAAAACCTCATCATTCCTTTGTTCAAAACCTCTAATAACTTCCCATCTCATTCAAAGGCAGAACCTTCAAAATGACTCATGAGAAACCCCCTAATTTCCTAATAGTATATCCTCCTCCTCCTCTTTTTTTGTATATGTGTGCTCCAATAAAACTTTTTCATGCAATATACCAGGAAATATTCTTTTGATTTTTTTTAACCATTCAAAAATGCAAAAACTGTTCTTAGCCCCTTAGACTGTATAAAAACAGGTGATGGGCCAAGCTGCACACTGTAGTTTGATGACTCTTATCCCAGACAGCAGATTTCTAGCAAGTTCCTCAAGGTAGATTTTCAGCAAGTCCTACCAGTGGAACGACAGTAATTTCTCTGCTTTTCCATGAACCACATCTGCCCTCTCCCACAAGGTCTGGATCTCAGCCCTGGTTGTGGGGTCTAGGGGAAAGGAGAGTGTCTCTGCTTTTCCTTGCTCTGTCTCAGCCCTGGGGGTAGTGGCTGCTCTTTACCACCTGCTATTCCTATTGTCTTTAAAGTTCTGGTCACTTTCTACTAGCTCTATGAAATTCTGTCTCTGTGACAGAATGGTAACAAATTACCACAGATTGAGCATCTTAAGATAATAAACATTTATTATCTCAGTTTCCATGGTCTAGGCAGAGCATAACGGGCTCCTTTTCCCAGTGTCTCGAGATGGCAGTGCAGATGTCAGCCAGGGCTGGGATCTCATCTGGAGCTGGGGTCCTCTTCTAGACTCACTGGTTGTTGGCAGAATTCAGTTCTTGTGGTTGTGGTGGGGAGGCCCTCTGTGAAGCCTGCCGGGACCCTCTCCGTGACAGGGCTGTTTGCTTCAAGGCTCACAGGAGAACACATCTGCAATGTCTGCTTCTTGTGGCACTCTTACCTTTAGGCACTCTTTTGTAATTTCCCTTTTAATTTAGTCAAGTGATTAGGGATCTTAATTACATCTGCTCCTCCCCCTCTTTTGATGCCACACCAGCCTCCTCTCTTCCCTGGACAGACCGGCACACAGTCACCTCAGGGCTTCTGCAGGCTGGTAGTGTTCCTCCTACCTGGAAGACTCCTCTCCTCAGGTAACCACAGGATTCACTCTATAGCTCCCTGCAGCTCTTTGCTGAAATGCCTCTTGCTCAGTTGAGGTCCCTGACCATCTTATTTAAAATTGCAACTTCTACTCCAGAACTCTCTTTCCTTTAGCTGCATTGCTTTTCTCCACAGATCACCATCTGTCATACAATATGTTTGACTTATTTATTTGTTCACGGTCTGTCTTTCCCCAACTAGAAACTAAGCTATACATGAGCTAAAGATTGGTGTCTGTTCTATTCACTGATGAATTCCCATCACCAGAACACAGAGTAGACATTCAAAATATATTTATTGAAAAAAAACTACGGAAACTTTAAAATGAACTTTGACATGTGTCAGGAATGATAAAAATGTGACCAATCCAAGAAAATATACTAAGATATAATTAATATGTACTCCCAAAAAAACCATCCTGAAAACAAACTATCACATCAAGAAATAAAGAAAAATGGAGGCTCTACTCAATTTTTTTTCTGGTTTCAGAATGTTATATGCTTGTGTTTTAAAAAGTTAATGGTAGGATTATCCAAAGGGGTTCTGTTAATAGATGAAATTGTGAGCAGAGGGCAAAATCTCTCCATGATTTTATAGGAGAGAAAGTACTTAAATACTTTTAAACATATTTTGTATATTTCTTGTTTTTTCCGTATGCTTTAGGAGACCTATTAACCTGAGATCAGTTTGATGAAAATGAATAAAACAAAATGAACCCTCAATATCCAATCTAGTTTTTTAAATGAAAATTTGTTGTTACTTTTTTTTTCTTAATATTTTATTTATTTGACAGAGAGAAACACAGCCAGAAAGGGAACACAAGCAGGGGGAGTGAGAGAGGGAGAAGCAGGCTTCCTGCCGAGCAGGGAGTGCAATGTGGGGCTTGATCCCAGGTCTCCAGGATCATGATCTGAGCCTAAGGCAGTCGCTTAACCAACTGAGCCACTCAGGCACCCCAAAAATTTGTTGTTATTAAATGTACTTGTAATAGGCACCTGGGTGGCTCAGTCAGTTAAGCATCTGCCTTCAGCTCAGGTCATGATCCCAGAGTCCTGGGATTGAGTCCCACATTGGGCTCCTTGCTCAGCAGGGAGCCTGCTCCTCCCTCTGCCTGCCACTTCCATAGCTCATGTATACTTTCTTGCAAAAATATATAAATAAAATCTTTAAAAAAATAAATGTACTTGTATCTAAAATCAAAGAGTGCAAAAAAATTGTATGTAATTGTTGAGAGAGTTTGAAAAATCGAAGTTCAGAAAACAAAGGTAAGAATTAAAAACGGAAAGTTCTTGTCTCATTAAGACTGGGAATACACACGTGTGCGTGGACGGTGGGGAAGTGGGGTGTGTGTGTGTGTGTGTGTGTGTGTGTGTGTGTGCTTTACAAACACTGAGTAATACTTGATGTTGACAAGATCATCAAGGCTAGGTGAGGGCTCTCAATTAAGCAAGGTGTTGAGATATATTTAGTGGGTGAGGATATCCTCAAATAATTTCTAACTAATGTTAAAGCCTTTCATACTTGAATTGACTTTAAAATTTAAAAAACTTTTTTTTAGTTTATTTATTTGTCAGAGAGAGAGAGAGAGAACAAGCAGGGGGAGCAGCAGGCAGAGAGAGAAGCAGGCTCCCAGCTAAGCAGGCAGCCTGATGCGGTGCTTGATCCCGGGACTCCAGGATCATGACCTCAGCTGAAGGCAGAGGCTTAATCACTGAGCCACCCAGGCGCCCCAGATAAATAAAATCTTTTTTCTTTAAGATTTTATTTATTTATTTGACACAGAGAGAGAGAGATACCACAAATAGGCAGAGAGAGAGAGGAGGAAGCAGGCTCCCTGCTGAGCAGAGAGCCCAATGTGGGCCTCAATCCTAGGACCCTGAGATCATGACCTGAGCCGAAGGCAGAGGCTTTAACCCACTGAGCCACCCAGGTGCCCAATAAAATCTTAAAAAAAAAATTTTTTTTTTAAATTCATCTTCAGGTTTAATCCTAGCACATGCTTCCCAAACTGAAGTGAGTGTTTTATGCTTTCTTGTGTAGGATTTGCAGTTAGTTCCCTTGGGAGTATATAATGACTGTGATTAGCTCCAATCATTTGTGTCTCAGATGGAAAAGACTGAGAATCCACTGGTCTGGTTTTTTTTCTAAGGAAAATCAGAAATCCTACAAAATAAAGCAAAAGAAGAAAGAAAAGCTCTGATGCTATTATTAATAGATTGTTGGGCCATCTTTCTCAAATATTTCTAGAATAGAACACTTGAAAACCATCCATCACAAGCTTGCTTTGAGACAGAGGCAGGCTGCTGCGTGTAATTACATGGTGAGATGTGACTTTTAAAATCCCAACAGGTGCAATGTTACAACTTGAGATATCAATTATAAAACTCAACATCCTAAAGTCAATTGCCTTTGGTTTTCTGTCAAACCTAGGAATTCTCAAAGCATCTGAGAAGAAACAACAACAACGACGACAACAACACACAACTTTGTTAAAAGAAAAAGGTGGGGGGACTGATTAGGTTTCAGTAACATCTCTACCCAAAATAGTAAACAGTGTGTGGAATGGTTATTATTTTTCCTTATGTGCTGTTGAAGAAACAAGCTGTTATGGAATTTTGCATCTTGCATGCAATCCCATTGCTATAAATTAAAAAAAGATCGTAGTATTGCCATGGTACTGACTTACCATAAAGAGCTGTAATAAATAAGTAATGAAGATGGGTATAAATGCAAGACACTAGCACAAATCCTGAATGGTAACAAAAAGTAAAGTATATGCAGTTTTTCGCTGACCATCTTGCAGATTACCTCTCACCTGGACTCACCCTGGGTTCCTAACTTGCCCCCACTGACTCTTCAAATCCACTTCAAACACTATTTTCAGATGAGTCCCCTGGAAGTACAACACTGACATCCTGCCCCACCCCCGCCGACTTGTTTAGAAATCACCAATGCCTACAGTATAAATACCTACAGAATAAACTTCAGATCTGGATCTACTTTTCCAGCCTCATTTCCCACAAATATTCCCCTTTTGGTGTGGACTTGAAGCTAAACTACTTCCCTCCCTGACCTACCATTAAGACTTGTCTGCTGCCTGTAATTCTTACTTCTAAGTCTGCATCCTCGCTAACCCTCCTGGTCGCAAAGACAAGTTCTCTGAATGGGGAGGGGGGAGGGGTAGAGCCTCTGGTGGAAGACCCAGTCCTTGGCTTTTAGGGGGAAGTGACTACTTTCAAAAAATCCTTTAACTGCTCTTTTCCTAACGTTCTCGCCAGCGTATTTCCATCCTAGCTCTAAAAACTATACAGACAACGTAATACCTGAAAAACAGCTTAAAAGTCCCCTTTTAAGACAGTATGTTGAGGAAGCAACATACTCCCAACTAGGTACCCTCTGACTGGTTATTCTCTCAGATGGTTATGTACTACCCCTGTTCTCAGCAGGAGTCACACCAACGTAATTGCACTATTTTTTTTGTTTTGTTTTGTTTTTGTTATTTTATTTTTTAAAGATTTTATTTATTTATTTGACAGAGAGAAACACAGTTAGAGAGGGAACACAAGCAGGGGGGGTGAGAGAGGGAGAAGCAGGCCTCCCGCCGAGCAGGAAGCCAGATATGGGGCTCGATCCCAGGTCTCCAGGATCATGACCTGAGCTGAAAGCAGACACTTAACCACTGAGCCACCCAGGCACCCCAGTTGCACTGTTTTTTACATATAGTTCTAGCCAGAAGGGTGCAAAGCTCAAGGTGGGTTCGTTGGTCAGTTTGCATCTTACTCCACTGTGGAATAGGTTATAAATAGTTCTATGAGATTTCATTAGAGCCCAGGGCCCTTACATGCGTAAGAAATGCTAAACTGATTGTCAATTGATGGTTTCAATGTGGTAGAAAACAATTTCAGGGGTGGAGCAAGAATGTGAAACAAAGATCAGGCCTTAGATCCCATAACTGCATCTCTAGTCCAGTGACTTAGCAGCCATCCCAAGGGGCCACATTATGCCATAGAGGACATTCTGAAAATAGAGATTTACTAGTGAATCTTCTGGGTTTTTTCCCCAAGTAATTTGTTGTTTCTCCTTTATATCTTTTGGATTGTATTTCTAGGCAGCAGTCCTATGTTCACAGAAAGGAAAACATTTTTGGTTTTTGTCTTTAATACCACTCTACTGGAAGCTTTTTGTTACTAGTTTCTTTCTCATATTCACTTTGCAAGATTTCTTTATTTCTCTAATGCAAATTATCAATAAATTTACTTTGTCATATATACATTTTTGATACGTTCATATGTCTTTTAGTAATGACTGTTTCCTAAAAAGAATACCAATAATGGGACGCCTGGGTGGCTCAGTTGGTTAGGCGACTGCCTTCGGCTCAGGTCATGATCCCGGAGACCCGGGATCGAGTCCCACATCGGGCTCCCTGCTCGGCGGGAGGCCTGCTTCTCCCTCTCTCACTCCCCCTGCTTGTGTTCCCTCTCTGGCTGTGTTTCTCTCTGTCAAATAAATAAAATCTTAAAAAAAAAAAAAAAGAATACCAATAAAGAGAAGTCCATAAAAAATGTAAAGTGTTTATATAATATCTCATTTACTTTCAAATCACTTATCAAATATGAATGTTTTTACCCCAAAAGAGAATGATTTCTTGGCTTTTCCTGCATGATTTCCTCAGTGCTTGAAAAGAGAAACACAAAGTCATTTTGTTAGACATTGAGTCTGAAAATTTTTCATTGGAAGCATCGCTACTTGAACTGGAAAAATGAGAGGAATGAATGTTACATGCAGAGTAAGAAAAATTTTATGGATTTATGAAACAACACCAGTCTTATTCAGAGAATAGTTCTAGTCTAAAGCATTAACAAGTTAAAGAAATGAATATTTGCCTGTCTTCTGGAAAAATGAAACAGGATGAATTCTTTAGATCACTCCTTTTCAATTTGTTAGCCATCAGTTTTAACCTCTTGAGTTGACTTGCGAAATTTTGTATGTAGTTTCAATATTAAATGTTTTGTTGCCCAGGAAATGCAGGCTTTCGTGGCCTCAGCTCTTCAATACTATACATAATATATGACCACCACCAGCTTCAATTTATATTCAGCAAGTCTTTGTCGCAGAGCATCCATACCACTAACAGAGATAAACATATTTACCTCAGACTTTACACACCACTCTGCAGTTTCCATAATGAAAACATAAATAGTCCAAATGGCATTCTATTTTTACCACTAACTGCTCTTGTTGTCTATTATTTGCAAATTAAGTCATGTCACTCATGTGCATAAAACTAATATCATCAACATACAGAGAACCCTTCAAGGATCTCAATATAATAAGCCATCTGTGCCTTGCTCCTGTACGAATCTGTGGAAGCCAACAATATGTTTAAAGTTGGAGGTACTCTTGTAGTTGAAAATTTCTGCTAGGAAATCCTTTTCTGTGTCTACTTGGGAACAAGGACCTGTAGAGTAATGTTTAACAGCCTACTTTCCTTTCATTTTAGGAGATAATTTTCCTTCCTAAAGGAATACTTTCTTCTTTTTAGGTCTCAGCCAAGGGATTTTCAAGGTAGAAGACAAATTATTTTATGACAGCAGAAAGTCAAAGTGCAGCCAGTAATGGGGCCTGGCCCTCAAATGTCTCACTCGCATATTTAGATTAGAATGATGTGGTAAAAGGCTCTGGTAACTTTACTTTTACTTCTAGTTTGTTCTGTGAAGGGAAAACTTCCTTGTAAGTATTTGGTGCAGTTTTTAGAAAATAGGTTCCCCTAGTAACTCAGTAATCCATAGATTCCCTCCTTCTGGTTTTGCTGTTCCTGGGGGACTCCGGTGCTATTTTTCCTCTTTGCCTTCTCAATTTCACTTTAATATTTGATCAGATCAATGCCTATGCCAGTGATAAAAGTAAAGGTTATATTAAAGTTACAGAAATTTATGTTTGGTGGGATACCTGGGTAGGTCATTTGGTTCTGTCTGCCTTCAGCTCAGGTCATGATCCCAGAGTCCTGGGATTGAGTTCCATATCAGGCTCCTTACTCAGCAGGGAGCCTGCTTCTCCCTCTCCTTCTGCCCCTTCCCTCCTGCTTATGCTCTCTTCCTCTCTCTGAAAAAATAGATAAAATCTTTTTTAAAAATCTGTATTTGGATTCTGATACACAATAAAATGGAAATAGGCATACTAAAGGTACACCCAGCCATGAAGAAAAACTAAAGTTACAGCTACACACTAGTGAGAAACTAACAGAGAATAAAAAGTTTGACCCTTCAATACTTTGTTTCTTGAGCAGAACCATTTGGCCAGGAGATAGAACTGTTTGCTTTAGCACCCTCCCAGTCTTCCTGCATAGCCTTGGCACCCGAGAAGACCAAACTCTTAAATCAACTCGAGGCTGCATTTGGCGCCTTTACTACACATGGCACCACAAGAACACGTATTCCTGTGCAGTCTTTGTCTCTTTTACTAGAATGTGAGTCGGCATTCACCCAACAAATATGAATCAGGTGTCTGCTATGTGCCAGTCGCCCTTTCAGGTACTGGGAAGATAGCAGTGGGAAACCTAAACAAAACAAAACCAACCAGCAAAACAAGACTCCCTGTCCTCATGTCGTTTATAGTCCAAGAGGTTCTGTGTTGCGTTGCCTTTCTCAGACCTACTTGCCTGTGTGTTTTCTGTGCTTTGATGTCTCTTATTCCCGCAGTGTCTTTACTCCCTGTCTCTGTTCCAGCTCAGTGTTGCTCAGCATCTAGTGTAGATACTTGTTGAATTGAATAATTGTTTCTCTGTGTTCCGTGGAGACATAGCCTGTGGCATTCTTAAAGTTAGAAAAACAGCAGGACTTTGTTGTGGGGCCCATCGGCAGGTAATGTGGGACCAGAGGAGAGAGAAAGGTTGGAGGTGGTGACTCAGGCATGCACAATGGAAGGAGGGCCCCAGGGTCGCCATGGCATGGCCCGCGCCTAGGCAAGGTGCACTCAGGGTACTGGCTGAGAAGACATGGTGGTAGCTAAGGACACGGACAAAGAATTTAAGAGATACCAGGAAGCCCCCTTGCATCACGTAAGAGCATAAGCCCCCTTGCATCACGTAAGAGCATAAGCCTTAAAGAGCAAGGCGGAAGCAGACGAGCTGGTTGTACCTGGGTAGGTCACCCTGAGCTGCTTTTCTCCTTGAATTGATGAAAAATTTTCTGTCCTGCTAGGATTACATTTTCTAATTGGAAATAAAGTTAAAGGGAGGATGGAGGTGGAGGTAGACAACAGACAATGAGACCTTCAGAGAAAATAAGAGGTAGAGGTCTATTCTAAAGGTAAATCAGAAGATGGATGGGGTGAGGAAACCCTGTAGTGGGGCAGCAAGCCATGATTATGGTAAGAGAGGGCCCACAGGCCCTTAGGGGACCATACAAAGAGCCTACGCCTATGGACTCTGAGAGTTACCAGCTTTAGTATCCAGCTGTGAATGGCTTTCTATATTGTTGTTCTCTCCTGTTAACATTAATTAGCCTCCGGTAAAGCCTTGATCAATGTTTAAAAACAAGTAACGAAAGATATTTAGCATAGTTGTACTAGCAAAAATATTGTTAGCATAAAACATAGTGTAGCCACTTAGGAAAGTCACATAGATGCTAAGAAAGGTGATATAGAAGTGTATTTCTTATCATTTATTCCCAATATAGTATTCAATGGAAAAAGTAGATTATAAAATTATATGATCCTGTTTCTACAATAAGAAATAAATATCTACAAATGTGTTTAGAAGGCTATTCAATGAATTAGTAATGGTGAAAAAGAGTAGGTGGTGAAATTAAAAGTTAAAAATTATTTTTAGGGCGCCTGGGTGGCTCAGTGGTTTGAGCCTCTGCCTTCGGCTCAGGTCATGATCTCAGGGTCCTGGGATCGAGGCCCACATCGGGCTCTCTGCTCAGCAGGGAGCCTGCTTCCTCCTCCCTCTCTGCCTCCTCTCTGCCTACTTGTGATCTCTCTCTCTGTCAAATAAATAAATAAATAATCTTTAAAAAAAAATTATTTTTAAATTTTAGTAACAAGTTTGTTACTTATAAAATAATAAAACCACACATGACTTCTAAAAACAGAAGTGAAATGCAAAGAGAATTAGGAATAAGAATTGCTCTCATAAAGGCTTTGCAGTCTTTCTAGCTGCCAATTGGGGATTCTTTACCTGTATCCATATTTTCAGACGTGGTCCCTAATCTCACGCAATATGCAATTCGGAATGGAAGAGCAGAACCATGCGAACTGTCTCCCAGCGTCTGTTCCGTAATGGAGCGGCCTGAGGTCTGGTTTTGCAATCTGACGGAAGGGAACTCAGCAGTTTTGTCTAGAAAGCCGCTGAGTGAAGAGCTCACTCACTATTGACCAGGCCTCCCGTCATCCACTGGTGCACATTCGTCACCCCATCTTCTAGAATCATGCTTCCTGGCCTTCCTGGCCTAGACTCCACCAGGCTCTTTTTAGTAATCACCATCCCCTTTACTAGAGTTGCTCCCCCAGTAAGGGAAACTAGGCAGTGAGACACTTTCTCCTTATCGCCTTCCCTAAAAAAGTATTTATTTACTTAATGGAGCAATTTTTAAAGTGGCGCAAGTTAGACGGTATGGCTGGTGAATGGGAAGTGCTTTAAAGTATGTGTGTGCAAACGGTATGGTGGTGAGGCTGGGGGAGCCTCCCAGCATCTCTTAGACTGCATTCCCTGCAAAAAGCTAGTTCTACCCCTAATGCGGTAAGTCCCTGTACAGTTTACTGACTGAAAACTTTAATGAAAACAATGCCAGATGACATATGTTTGATTACTTACTGATATCTACTCATTGCATTTCCGAAGCCACCAGGGAGACGGGGGCATATATTCACTCATTTAATACACATTTGTTGTGCACTATTTTATGCCAGGCATTGGATTGAATGGTAAGAATAGAACAATAAATAAGACAGCAACACTCCTATTCTTACCCAGTTGTAAAACAAAAGACCCCATCCACATGATGGTTTCTATCTTATAAATCCCATATGCAAGAGCTAGGAGGGCAGCAAAGCGTAAGTTCTTTGCAATGCCTTGAGGCAGAGCTGGGTTTAATCTCAGGTCCAGTGTTTTTGTTTTTGTTTTTTTCCCCCCAGATTCCATGTTTTAGAAATTTATATTTTTAATCAATATTTTCTTCTGAGGGTTTCCATTTACAAAGGAAATGTTTCTATTTTATTTTTAAAATAAACTTTATATTTTGGGGCACCTGGGTGGCTTATTCTGTTAGGTACCCAGCTCTTGATTTCTCTTGCTCTCAGCTCAAGTCATGATCTCAGGATCCTGGGATCACCTGTTCGGCTCTATGCTCAGCGGAGAGACTGCTTGAGACTTTTTTCTCTCTCTCTCTCCCTGGGCCCCTCCTCACCATGCCGTCTGTCTCTCAAATCAATCTTTTGCAGTATAAAATAAATATTATATTTTTATAATAGTTTTAGATTTACATAAGATTTGTGAAGATGGTACAATCCAGCAGCTTTTTTTTTTTTAGAGAGCAGGGAGAAAGAGAGAGCACATGTGTGATTGGGGGAGGGGCAGAAAGAGAGAGAGAAAGAGAGATAGAATCCGAGGCAGGCTCTGCACTGAGTGCAGAACCAACTCAGAGCTGAATCTTGACCCTGAGATCATGACCTGAGCTGAAATCAACAGTCAGTTGCTTAAGCAACTGAGACACCCAGGCACCCCTTAAATCTGTGAACATTTAAGCAACTGATTTAACCTAATTGAGTCTCAAGTTTCCTTATCTATAAAATGGGGAATAGTAGGGTGGCTTTCATAGATAGGTCTGTTGTAACAATTAGAAATGATATTTTTAAAACATCTCACATTTGGTGGGTGTTCAATAAATTCTAGCTCTTATTATTGTCCTCCAACCATGCAACTGGGTTCAGCTAAAGGCTAATGTCATTCCTGAACTTATAGGCCAATCACTAACGGGCTTTCAATCTCTGTGTCATCTTTCTAAGGGACACTTGGGCAGTGACTACATCTCCCGAGTGACCCAAGTACACTCTGTTCAGGGTCAGGGTCATGCCAGTGTTGGAAAAAGAAAAGTCTTACTCTAGGAATTCTTGATTATGTAACCATTAAATCATGACTATCCTCTTAGGCAATTGACACACTTACTAGGCTGGAAGAATCTAGAATTACAATGCTTCATCCAACTGAATTCAGCCAGAAATGAGTAAGATCAAATGACTCACTAATGGTGAGAACGGCCAACCAGCCAATTGGAGAAAAAAAAAGGAGTTTGAAGAGAGTGTCACCAGCAATGCTTCAGGCTGTGCAGAGAAAATGTGCGTGACTAAATCACAATATGTGTTTTAAAAAAATGTATCTTTAGTTGGCTTTTATGAAAACTTTTTTCCAAAGAAAAATGCTTAGATTCATTGCCATGGGAATCACTAGTGATTATTTTTATAGCAAACATTTTTTGAGCACTAACAATATGCCAAGCACCAAGCGTATTTCCTCACATAATCCCCAGGGCAACTCAGTGGGGCAAGCAAGCACCAGTACAGTCTCTACTTGTCAGATGTTGAAAATGACACTGAATTTGATTGCAGCATTTGTGCTTTTAACCCTCAGACATACTGTGTTACAATGTTTTCTTCAACAAAGAGTCTGAGCACCTGTATTTTGCTGGGTTCTGAGAATAATGGGGAGCAAACAGAAATGGACTCTATCTTTACACAGTGTACAGTACAGGCGAAAGGCAGTCAATCATGAAATGATTTCAATAAAGTCTGATGACTATTATAATGGTAGAAAAATAAGGTACCAAAGAAACAGAGTTAAAGTATAATTTTATACCAGCTGAGCTCACCAGATAGTTCTGAGACTTACTGCCTTAGCAAAATGTGGCTTTTAGTTCATTTGGTTCAATGATTACACGTCATTTAGTTCAGAAACCCATAATCCTTTATCATCTCAGTAGGCTTTTTTTTCTTATTTTCCTTCTTCTCTCTCTTCTTCCCTTTTTTCCTTTCCTTTTAACACCTAGATTAAGAATATGCTTGGTTTCGGGGCGCCTGGGTGGCTCAGTTGGTTAAGCAACTGCCTTCGGCTCAGGTCATGATCCTGGAGACTAGGGATCGAGTCCCACATCGGGCTCTCTGCTCAGCGGGAAGCCTGCTTCTCCCTCTCTCACTCCCTCTGCTTGTGTTCCCTCTCTGGCTGTGTTTCTCTCTGTCAAATAAATAAAATCTTAAAAAAGAAAAAAAAAAGAAAAAAAAAGAATATGTTGGTTTCAGTTGAGCAACCAACTCTTGATTTTGGCTCATGTCAGGATCTCAGTATCCTGGGATCACCCCACAATGGGCTCCAAGCTCAGTGGGGAGTTTGCTTGGGTTTCTCCATCTCCTTTTCCCTCTGTTCCCATTTATTCTCTCTCTCTCTTTCTCTCTCTCTCAAATAAATAATTAATTTTTTTTCCAAAAAGTTGAGTATGTTTTGTTTCCTACTGCCTGTTAATTTTCTCAAATTCAATTACTGTCTTTTTTTTTGTTCAGGTTTCCTTTTTTTTTTTTTAAGATTTTATTTGTTTATTTGACAGAGAGAAACACAGCCAAAGAGGGAACACAAGCAGGGGGAGTGAGAGAGGAAGAAGCAGGCTTCTGGCCGAGCAGGGAGCCCAATGTGGGGCTCGATCCTGGGTCTCCAGGATCATGACCTGAGCCAGAGGCAGTCACTTAATCAACTGAGCCACTGTATTTTTGTTCATAACCAAAATAAAGGAGATTTTTTTCAGAGATTATTTTTTTCTTTGTACAAAGGAAGGAAAAATATTTGGTAAGGTTTGAGTCCAAGCTCCAAGACCCTTTTAAGAAAACATTTAATTCAACTCTTTTTTCTGTCCAAAAACACCTTTTAATTAAAAAAGTTACTGAATTTTTAAACATCAATCAATTCCTATAAAACAATACTTAGTTAAGTAAAATGAGTTAGAAATATGTACATTACATTTCCCTTGAGACCATTTGAATGTCGAAAAGAGAAATTCTTTTACAAAATCATTTTGTCTTTGCCAAGCAGATAATATTTGAAAAATAATTTGAAATATTTTGTGAAACATATCCCAAGAGATTCATCCATCTCTCCCAAATTGTTAGAATATATGTTTTATTTCCATACCTACCTTATGCAATTTGGGTCCTCTCATAGAATTAAAACAAACAAACAAACAAATAAACAAAAAAACGACAAAAAACCAATCAACTTTAAAGCAGGAGGGAAATAAAGCTACCAAACTACAAATCCAAACCAACTGTGACCCTTGGATTTCAGTGTTAGTGTGCAGTTTTTGCTTTTGCTTGAGTGATCGCTTTTAAAATAATAATAGCCACCACATATGTTGCTATGTTCCAGGAGTGGTGCTAGCTTTTGATATTCTGTTAATTGGATTTCTTTGGGGTGCAAAGAACAGAGAAATAATCACTTGGCTCAATTACTGTAGGTTTCTTAAAAAGGATGTGACATAAGAAGTAGGAAAGATAAGTGAAGGTCTTACTGGCAGGCTTATGGAAAACTAGATTTTTGTTACAGTCCATCAGCAACAACTGAGTAATAGCTCTCTAGTCTAGTGGTAGAAGTTACCCTTTGGTGACTTCACAGAAACTCTTGGCTTCTTTCCAAGCACATGATTCAGCTCTTCTGTCTCTGTTTCTGTCTACCTGCTTATTTTTCCAACTACTGCTACTGACTCCACTCCACTCACTTTCTCTCTGCCTCATGGCTGTGCTTACTCATGGCTTCTGTTTCCTCTCTTCCTTCTTTCCACTTCTGCATTTACCCAGTGCTGGCCCTCCCTGGATGTTTTATACTCAAACTTTGTGAGAGAGAAGAAAGGACACTCCTTTTTTTGCCAGACTTCATCATAGGCCATTAGTTTTTAGGTCAAGTCAATCCCTGTCAAATTGGCAGAGTCCATGGCAAAAACACATGGTTCACACACCTTGGGGAACCTCTCACAAAGAATTACTCTGATGCTTTTCAAGAGAGAGAGGAATGAAACTGGCTAGATTCCTTAAAAGGCCTGGCATATGTTATTTTTTAATTCTGAAACTAAACAAATACACAGTTTTTATATAAAGTAAACTTTTTCCTCACTATTATCATCATCAACATCATCATATCTATCTTGCATAATAATATCTAAAGCTTGGCAAATATAACCTTGCATAAGTGTGTTACTCTATCAAATACTCTTGTTAGTAAAGAATGGTTTGATACACTGAAGATTGTTACTTTTAGAAAAAAATCAAATAAGAAGGCATAATAGGGTCACCCAGTAGTTTTCTAACTGGGAGTGTTACAGGGCAGTGCGGGGAGGGGGCGGTGGTCAAAGGCAGTAAGAGAAATGAAACAGCGAAGCCAGAGCATCCAGTTTATCTGTTTGATATTTTCACATGCACGAAAGCTTTTGCCTTAAGATTCCATAGTTTGACAAAAAGTATCAAAGCTATTTTTAGAGATATGTGTTCAGATCCCCAATTCCTCCTCTTTACTGCTATATCAAATATGTGCTAAATTAAGTACTTTCTTTTGCATTTCTTTGTTTTGAAAATGGAGATAATGGTAACTCCTTCCCAGGTTTTATGTGTGGGATCTATCTACTGAGATACAGCATGTGGTGCACCAGGATCACTGTAGCTAAGTCAACGTCCCTTCCTGGCCACATCAAACACCAAACTGTAAAACTCAGCTGGTCATGACTTAATCTTTTACTACTGGTTTCAAGAAGGATTTTTCAGCAGCTTTATAAATAAAATATTGGCCAAGAGTTACATACAGTGTCTGCTGTAGAAATATTTAACTTGTATTAAAGATACCAAACTATACTATTGCTGTGAAAAATCAAGTGTTCCAGAAACTTTACGTTGTACAATCAAGGAATTAGGGAGAACATAAGGAAGAAATATTATCCCACCAGATTATAAAACATGTTATTTAACATGTAATCCAGTTATAATTTAAGCCATAATTCTTTGAAAATATTGTGTTTTTCAAATATGAATTATTATCATTTTTATAATTATGACTCATTCCTGGCTTCTATGTACTTTTTCTTAACAGCATTTTAAAACATTAATTTTACCTTATTGGTAATGTTTCCTTTTCACAATCTTTCCAAACAGTGAAATTAATCGTACAAAATGCCACTCTAGGTATCAAGAACACAAATATGACTAAAGATCTATTGTCTGTTACATATACAAATGTTAATGGTATTTTTGATTTGCCAATATATGAGTTGGATAATTGAAGTACCAATATTTGGTGACTTTCTCAATTTTATAGAATTTGAGGACTGTATATGTTTGAGGCACTTATTTGATAAATGAGGGAAGTAAAGATAGAGAAGGTGTTTGGAGTCATACCAGTTAATGCTGGAGCCACAAACAAATATAGATCTGTTGGCTCTTAACCCTCTGCCTCCCACTGAGACCAACGAACCACCTGCTGAATTATCACTTGGACAGTAAGTTGAACTGGAGTCTATTTTTTTTGAAGTATATAATCATGATTAAAACTAATAGAGAATAAAAGCAGAAAAAAGCAAAAATTTAATGCTATTTAACAAGTTTAAAAACATCACATCCAAGCCAAAATTTTGTATTGTATTTGTCAATTATTCTACATTAAGCTAAAAATCCAATATTCTAATAGAGAAGTCAATGAGAAAATCCAATGATTAGAGAGTCCTCTTTAGATGATAGCAGCAGAAGTTCTCAATTATTCATTTCTCTGAAAGAAAGTCTTACTTTTGTTATATTAAGCAGTGGGAAAATGTGTTTAAATATCTACAACAAGTTAATATTTATTTTTCTATGAGTAACGGCGACTGAGATTTAATATGTTTAAGTAAGTGTCAATATAGAATCTTATTTAAACTAACAGATCGTGAAATGGAATTCAAATGAGTTGATTTGCTAGTTTTCTTCTATATTGAGATATTAGCTTTTACGATGGTTCATGTTAATGTATATAATCCAGGTAAATGTGTAAAGGAGGTAGGAGATAGGAATACTGAATATCAGTGGTTGCCAACATAGTAACCATGTCTCTGGGAAAGAACCTTATCATTGTATTAGGCTTCTCCCTCTTCTTAAAATATCCCCACAATGTATGAGTTATCTGACTTTATATAGGTAAGGTATTTGCTTAGGCTAACAAATTACCCCCAAATAAGTAGCTTGAAACAACAATAATCTCTTATGGTTTCTGTGGCTCTGGGATTTAGGTATGACTTGGTAGGTGGTTTTAAATCAGGTCTCTCATGAGGTTGCATCATCTGAAGGTTTTTCCGGGGTTGCAATGTAGGCTTCAAAGGTGGCTTACTCACATGGTGACAAGTTGACACTGGCTATTGGCAAGTGGCCTTAATTCTTCTCCATGTAGGCCTCTTCTTGAGACTGTTTGGGTGACCTTACAACATGACAGCTGGCTTGCTCCTTTGCAAGCAATCAAAAAGACCAAGATAGATGACTCAATGTTTTCTATGAGCTATTTATAGTAGCTACACACCATCATACCCACTATACTTTATCAATCATATTCCTATTCAATCTATGAGGATCCTACACAAGGGTGTGACTCCTAGAGTTTGAGGTCATTGGGGGTCAACTTGTAAGCTGGCTACCCAAAGGGTAATGTATTAGCCAGGGCTTTTTTGGTCCTCAACTGACAGAGACAACTCAAATTTACTTAGGCAAAGGGGAATTTATTGGTTCACATAACTGAATTGTCATTAAGGGTGAGATGTATCTGTGCCTTATGTATTCCTGAAACGAGATACACAAGCCCCCTGAGAACTCTGTCTATTCCAGGCATCTGCTCCTCTTTGCGTATCAGTGGTATGCTTTCAAACCTACCACATGGTGAGGCACACCACTTTTACCTTTGCACTTTTCAAAGAACTGACTCTCTCTTCCCTTAATTCAGTTAGAAAAGCCTGCTGAAAAACTCTATTTGACATCATGTGGTCATTTTTATGGCCACTGGTTTGGGTGCTACACTTAGCTGTTCACACCAGAACCCCCAGGTTAGAGTGCAAGGCAGACGAGTTTCTCAGAATGAATGGTGCTGTTCCCAAAAGAAAAGATTTGGGAGACAATCAAATGATAGAGGTCTACAAAAATTAAATATCTTGGGGCATCCAGGTAGTTCAGTCAGTTAAGCATACAACTCTTGATTTTGATTCAAGTCATGGTCTTGGGGTTGTGAGATCGAGCCCCACATCAACTCCTTCCGTGCTCAGGGTCTGTTTGACTCTCTCTCTCCTTCTCCCTCTGCCCCTCCCCCTACTCATGCATATGCTCTCTCTCTCTTTCAAATAACATAAATAAAATCTTTTAAAAAATTAAATATCTTAAGTTACCTAAAAAAACATCACTTAGGGACCTTTTTTTTTTTTTAACTACTTCACTCTGAGTAGGCAGAAACCACCTCCCTTTACTGCCAGTATTTCCTTTCAGTCACTTTTATCATTAATACACTTTTTAATTTTTTGGCAGTAAGGACAGTATTTGTTAAAACAAGAGAGTCATTTAAAATCCTTTTTTAAAGGCTTATTTTTAAAGCTATAGATTATGTATCCTTTTAATTTAAATTTAAATTTAATTTAAATCAGTATAATTTACAGATAGTTCAAATGAATAATGCGGGTACTGAATAACGTGAAGTTAGTAAAAGATAATTACATCGGGCAAATAGGATATTTGAAATCTGGAATGAGATAAATTTGATGAAAATGCTAAGAACGCAAATACTGGTTCTATCTCCTTGTCTACCTACATATATATAATATTTAGAGTGAGAAGATATTATAAATATCTATATAACACTTCCAGAAGAGAAGAACAAGGAACAGATACACGCACTGCTGCCAATATATGATAACATACTAATGGACCAAAAAATGCAGAACTAGGGGCATTTGGGTGGCTCAGTTGATTAAGCAACTGCCTTCGGCTCAGGTCATGATCCCGGAGTCCCAGGATCGAGCCCCACATCAGGCTCCCTGCTTTGCGGGAGGCCTGCTTCTCCCTCTCTCACTCCCCCTGCTTATGTTCTGTCTCTAGCTGTGTTTCTCTCTGTCAAATAAATAAATAAAATCTTTTTTTAAAAATGCAGAACTCCTCAAATCCTCCTTCCTTTTTCTACCAAGAAAACACTAAATGTTCAACTGAGAGGTATAGATCAATCACTGCTAAGGGACACTTGAAGCTAAAGATAGATAAAAATATAACAAGAGAGCAACTAGTTGCTGTAATGAATTCATATCTTCTGAGCCAGCCAAAGATTTACTAAGTCACTACATAACTTGTTTGAGGGCTCAATTTCAGTAATCTTTAAGAAATCACGAGGTTCTTCAAGTAGGTTGTGTTGACCAGCTGCTATTAGTGTGTCTAAACTAAAAGCATTTCTCCTCATGGATGTGAATAAATCAGAGGTGTTTAAAAAAAGTAATCGCCATAAATCGCCTCATCTAATAAAAACAATGGCCATATGCCTCAGAAATGTGAACTGGAGAGGCTCAGTACGATCCAAGTGTTGGAGTGAATCCATACAAGTTACCCAGAGAATGGTCAGTATCATTCACATTTCATTGAAGACAAGAGAAAGACCTCAGAAGAAATCTGGGGACATTTATTTGAGCCAGATTTGCTACATCCTTTTTTTCACAACACTTGCAAACAAGTTCTCACAGATCCTATGAGGATTTTGAAAAAACTGTTTCAATGATAGGGCTTCTGTACGACAATTCTTTGTCTCCTAGATAAACTGGTTTCCAATACATATATAATGCAATCTGCAAATGTGAATCACATATGTGATTTTAAATTTAATAGCTACATTAAGAAAAGTAAAAAGCAATGTGCAATTAATAACATTTTATTTAACTCAATATATCAAAAATGTTATACTCTGAACATGTAATCAATATACAAATTATTGAGCCACATGTCACTTTTTGTTTGTACTAGATATTTATGTATTTTATTTTTATTTATTTTTTAAAAGATTCTATTCATTTATTTGACAGGCAGAAACACAGCTAGAGACGGAACACAAGCAGGGGGAGTGATAGAGGGAGAAGCAGGCTTCCCGCTGAGCAGGGCTTGATCCCAGGACTCAGGGACAATGACCTGAGCCAGACACTCGACAACTGAGACACCCAGGTGCCCCCGTATGTGTGTATTTTAAACTTACGGTACATCTCAACCCGAACTAGTCACACTTCAAATGTTCAGTAGCCACATAGAGCTAGTGGCTGCTGTATTGGACAGTACAGGTGTAGTCCAGATTTATGGACAGTTGGTTCTCAAACTATTGTTCCTCCTTTCCAGGAGGACCCAAAGACTTTCAGGATTGTCCTTTGCCCATGTCAAGGGAGCTGTGAAACCAGCGTACAGTTCTTCAGTTTCTTTGCATTCTCTGTCACATGCATGTTCCTTTCTTTCAGTCAACTTCATACTGCTAAAATTCAACACATTTTCTATATTTTCCCCCAGTGAACAAATCTGGCTTAGAAAGAAACTGAGGGCAAGACATCTCTAAGTTCAAATCCCATCTTTGTCACTTATGCCTGCTGCAGGGGCTTCTAATATTCCCTAATATCTGTCTTCCCCGTCTATAGACATAGAAAACTTAGGTGGGCACAAAGCTACTTAGAAAAAGAACTACCACACTTCCAGAATAATTTGGTTGTAGCTAGAGGTGAATGACTACATGGCTAAGTCCTGACCAGTGGGTAAGCAGAAGTGTGTCATGAGGAATCTTCAGGGAATCTTTCTAAAGAGCAACTTGTGTGCCCTCTTTGGCCTTTTCTACCTTTCTCCTGCTTAGAACACTTACTCTGCCATCTTGGACCACAAGGTCAAGGCCACATACACCTTGAAGCACCATATCAGCCTGTAGACATTTACCCTTTTTCCCCCCCACTTAATTTGATTTTAAAGATTTTATTTATTTATGAGAGAGAGAGAGAGAGAGAGAGAGAGAGAGAGAGAGAGAGAGAACAAGCAGGGGGAGCAGCAGGGGGAGAGGGAGAAACAGGCTCTCTGTAGGGAGCCAGATGTGGGACTCAATCGCAGGATCCTGGGATCATGACTGGAGCAGAAGGCAGATGTTTAACCCACTGAGCCACCCAGGTGTTCTTCAGACATTTACACTTTTATATATGCCACTTTAGTTTTGGATTTTCTGTCACTTGCAGCAAAATCCTTGAAAGAAAATGATTTTAGGTGAAGGTTTACCCTCTAAGGTTATAAGAAAGTTAAAAGTGTCTTATTCTAATGGCTAGTACCAAGTACATACTTCATACTGTTTTTTTTAAGTATACAGTTTTTTTTAAAGTATATTAAAATTACAATTCCACTTCCACTTAACTCTGTAAGATTCCAGATAAACTCATTTGTTCCTCTTCCAGCTCAGCTTCTTGGCTTCTTTCTTTCTGAACTAACTTGTAGATAATATAAAGATCTTCATCACATTTGCATTTCTCTCCAAAAAATTGCCTTACTGCCAGTGTAGTCATGTCCATGAATGCTTAATGGCTCAGGAAAGTCTCTGCAAGAATCCCTCATATAAATATTTAGAAAGGCAATATGAAAGCACTTGGCAATGCTCCTCTAGAATTTCTAAAGCAACAAGATATGGAGGTCATGGGGCCCTTCCTCACTCTAAGCAGATCTGTTTTTTGTTTTGTTTTGTTTTTTTAAAGGTTTTATTTATTTGACAGAGAGGGAACACAAGTAGGGGGAGTGAGAGAGGGAGAAGCAGGCTTCCCACCGAGCAGGGAGCCAGATGTGAGACTCGATCCCGAGTCTCCGGGATCATGACCTGAGCCGAAGGCAGTTGCTTAACCAACTGAGCCACCCAGGCGCCCCAGCAGATCTGTTTACTATACTATTATTTTTAATAGGCTAAACAATATTATGAAAGGGTTCTTTTAACAGGTTTCTCACTTTTTAGGTGAATGAGAAATAGAGAGTAAAAAAGCATAGGGAACATAAAAGTTTCTATCACTTGTCTCCAAGGTTTTTTTTTTTTTTTTTTTTTTTTTTTTTTTGTAGTGGAACAATACATGAAAAATGTTAAGGAACCCCACTCTCTAAAACAAAAGTTTAACTAAAAACAGTGATATCAAGAAGCATTATGGAAAGGTAACTGTGAACCAAATTAACGATAAAGGTAACTGTCAACCAAATGAAGGTTCTAGAGGATGGCAATGTACTTAAGTTGTATACAACACATTTTGGTGTGTGTTGCCATTTATTACGCTTTCAAAGAATGGCTGAAAGCAAAAAGGCTGAGAGCATGTCAGAAAGACACAAGAAGGCAACCAAAAAGAACTCACAATGACAAAAGCTGGAACAATTTGAGCAACAAAATTAATAATGGTTGTATTTGTTTATAATTCAAAGAATCACATAAATATCTATAGATCCATACTGATATAAATACACAATTGAATAAGTAAATAAACTGGGGATAAGCAAAAAATCTTTCTTATAAGAAACTGCATAATATATTTAAATAATCCCATTCCAGGAGGTGGAGCTTAATTCCCTGCCCTTGGGTGTGAGCTGGACTTAGTGCATTACTTTCAAAGTATGGAATTTGAATACCTGACTAATACCCTTCAAAAGCATCAAGATCATGAAAAACAAGGACAGACTAAAGCACTGTTGCAGATAAGAGGAGACTAAGAAGACATGACAATAGAACAGCATGTGCTATTCTGGACTAGCTACTATATGTATATATCATATATATAGTAAATTTACTACATACATTACATGTGTAATGTTCATATTATGCATAGTTCTCCTAAGAGCTGTTAAATAAGAGAAGTATGGTTGACCTCAGAGAGTTAAACTATAAAAATTATTCAGAGTAGGTGTAATAAAAATCACCTTTGAATGATAGTTGACATTTATATAATGCTTTATGTATACAAGACACTATTCTAAGCACTTTGAATAATCATATCAGATCATTCAACCCTCTTAGAACTCTATGAAGTAGGTAATATTACTACTCACATTTTTCTAATGTTTTATTTTGAAATAATTATAAAATCATGTAAAGTTACAAATAAATGTATAGAGAAGTTCCATCCACACTTCCTTCAGACTCCTCCAATGTTAACATCTTAAATATTTACAGTATAATATTCAAAAAACCAAGAAATTGGTATTGGTATAATCCACTGAGCTTATTCAGATTTTACCACTTGCACATGCACTCACTTGTATATTTTTAAGCTCTGTGTATTATTCCCATTTTACAGATGAGGAAACTGAGGCCTAAAAAGGCTAAGTTCCCAAGGTCACTCAAGTGTGATGAAGCCACTCTTCAGATCTGGGCAATTTGGCTCCGGAGCCCATACTCTTAAGCTTGATTGTATCTCAATTTAGAATATTGCAGTAACTTAAATGATTATATCAACATATTGAAAGAAAGTATGTAATCAAAGTTGGGTAAAATTCAGGGGCTAGGGTATAAAAAAAGCCTATGGAAAGAATAATGTGCCCACCCCATAACTAAGGAGAAAGATGTGGAACTATCTTCAAATGTTATGATGCAGTCACCATAAAAAGCAATTCTTATAATAAAAAAGAGTATTTCAAGCTACCTTAACTAAAGAACACACCTCAGGAACAACAAATAGCCTTCATTCTCATTCATGGCCCCAGAACAACATTTAGTTATATATTTACTGGTAATGCCTCATTGAAAATGGAGTTGAGAACTACTCAACTAAATTGGACGTTCCTTTGGTGCCCATCTTGTTCATGCTGCCTCTTGTTGAATAAGTGAATGAATGAATGAACAGATCAGTGCTGTTTTTAGCACCTCCCCCACCCCCTCCCTGCCCTCCACCCCCATTTATCTAGAATTCCAGAAACTTTCAGTGCTTTTCAAACCTATTACATTCCTAAAATCCAATCAATCTTCACATCCTAAGGAAACTCTTTCTAGTTTTTCACCCCTTCATTTATTTTATTTTGTTTTCCACCACCAGAATTATCATCATACCTACATGAGTACCTGTGTACTCTGCTTCCCTTCCTCTTATGATGAAATAAATGTCCCTTCTGTCTGAGGCCAAGCCCTTTGTGTGCTCTCATTTCATTTCCTCATTTTAACCAGGACATTTCTTCAGATTATATATTCATAAATCAAATAGAAAGTAGCCCTTTATTCATGTTTAGTGTGTTAATAAATCACTGTTTTAAATTATAAAATAAAAGTGAGTTATAGTAATACAATTTTTTAGAATACTCTGACACTCAGTTCTCTAGGATCATGTATGAAGAAGGACTTTTTCAGTCAGTGCCATTAGCATTTTAGTGAATGCCAGCAATTTACCACATTTCAGTCCATGCCGACAGGGAAGTACGGCTAGAAAACCGAGATGGCAGTGATAGATATACTAATTCAAGACTGAGTGTGTGTGCATGTGTGTGTGTTTAAGAGAGGGAGACAGGGGAGGGGCAGAGGGAGAGGGAGAGAGAGAATCTCCAGCAGACTCCCCACTGAGCCCTCAGCCTGAGGGCAGGCTCATCTCACAACCCTGAGATGGTGATCGGAGCAGAAATCAAGAGTCAGATGCTTTATCCACTGAGCTATCCAGGCTCCCCAAGACTGTGTATTTTTAAAATATCAGTAGTATTATGGTGATCTTCAGAATTATGCCTGATACAAAAGAGTTGGAAAACAGCAGAAAAATCACTATATTTTGCTTAGGGGTTACATATTTGATGGGTTTCCTCACTTTCTTGTTTTCCTTATGTAAATTAAGCATCCTTCGATTTCTGCCTTCTTTTTATAAAAAGCTTTTTTCTTAAAAAAGGAGTAGTTCTCAGATTTCATAATTTTTTTTCAGCTTTATTGTGCTATAAATGATGAATAACATTGCTATATATTTAAAGTGTGCATGGTGGTCATTTGACATACATATACATCATGGAAGAGCCCACCGCCTAGTTAATTAACACATTCATCACCTCATTCATTCATTCATTCACTCAAGCATTCATTTATTTAGAACTTATTAAGGATCTTGGCTTCAAATTATCTCCTTTTCTTTCACTTTCTCCCTCATGGCTGGGTTATTTCCATCTGCAGAAAAACATGCGTTATGTCATCTATGTTAAAAAAATAAATGATGAAAACACATTCCTTGGCTTCAAGTCATCTCTAGCTGCTATAGATACCTTTGATCACCTTAAGAACAAAATCTTGAAAGTGTTCATGTTACCTGTCTCCTTCTTTCTCCTTTACAATCACTCCTTAATCCACTGTGATCAGGCTTTTGTGACTATCACTCAACTGAAATGGATTTTATGAACGTCATCAAATAATTTCATTTTGCAAGATTCTTATAGGCCAACTTTCCATTGATAATTTCATTTGATCTCTCAATTATTCTCTGTTGAAACATTTCCTTCTCCAGGCTCCTTTGGTATCACAGGCTCCTGATTTTATCCTCTCACAACAGTTCCTCTTTCCCAATCTCCTTTGTTCCTCAGTCCTCTTTATTTTTCTTTGTAGTGATCTCATCCAGATCTATGGTCTTGGATGCCTGCCACATGCTTACAACTCCCAAGCTCATCCAGTTCTGACCTTTCCTCTGAGTTCCCAACTCATATATCCAATCATCTACTTGACTTCTCTTCTGGGATATCTAAAGACATCTCAAACTTAACATTCACACAGTGGAACTCCTGACTCTTGGTTCCCCCTCCACTTTGGCACCCCCTGCCACTCCCCCTGCCCAAATGTGCTTCTCCTCACCTCAGTAAATGGTCGTCCCATGACACACCCATCCTAGAAAAAGTGGCACTCCTCCTTTATCCTACTCTCCTCGTGTCTCATATTCAAGGCCTGTGACACCTTCAGTACAGCCTGAAGGGGACAACTTTTTATCATTTGATTGAGAACTCTGGTCCAAATCTCTCTTATCACCTGTTCACTCCACTGCAATAGTCTCCCATCTGGTCTCAGGGCTTTTGCTCTTGCCCCACCCACCTATGCTTATTTGCTACAGTGGTCTTCACACAACATATACCATTATTGACTTCTGACTTTAATGATTTTCCTTTGCAATGAGAATAAAATCCAAACCACTTTCTGAGGTCCACAGACCTACATTATTTAGCTTCTGCCTATCTCTGCAACGTCACCTCCTACCACTCTCCCCTTTGACTGTATATTTCTCTTTGCCATATATAGTTCCTTCTGCCTAGAATATTGTCCCTCTGACTTCTCTTACAGAATAACACCTACTCATTTTCTCAAGCCTCAGCTCTGTGAAGCTTTCTTAGACACCCTCCTCTGCTAGACATACTATTGCTCAATAATTGTCCCTTCCTTGGTCTAAGCTTGGTTTCACCTCAGGGCTTTTGTATTTTTTGTTCTTTCTGCCTGAAAGGTTTTTACCCCCAGAAGTCCTTATGGATGTTCCATTTTTATCACTTATGTCTCAGCTCAAATGTCACTTCCTCAGAGACCTGTGACCATCTAAGGTAAAGTAGTTGCACCATGCTCCCAGTTGCCTCTATCTCTTTTCCTGGTTTTATTGTCTTTATATCACTTAGCATTATCAGCAACGATTTTATTCATTTATCTGTTTACATGTTTTTTGTGTGTGTCCCCAGTTAAGATGTAACCTCTGGTATATAGTAAAACACACACTAAAAAGCTTAATGGATAAACATTTAAGGATCGTTTACTATGTGTCAATTGCTATACTAAGTAAAGAGGAATAACTCTGAATAAAATATTGGTCCTTGCTCATGACCTTTCAGACTAATTTGGAAGAAAGATATGTAAACAAAAAAAATCATAATATAATATGGTTAAGTTCAACTGTTGTATTTATAACTAGTTGTTATAGGTTAATACTGCAGAGAAGGTTGATTGGGAAGACTTGACAGGAGTGGTATTGGAAAATGAGAAAAATGAGGAAAAGTATATTTCAGGCAGGAGGCTACCAAAAATCATGGAGGAAAAAAATTCATTTGAAAAAACATGGTACAAAATTGATCTATAAATCAATGCCATGCAAATTATAGTCCCAGAAGGTTGTCTTTCTTTTCTTTTCTTTCTTTCTTTTTTTTTTTTTTTTTGGTAGAAATCAATAAGCTGATTCTAAAATTGAATGGAAACATAGAGGACCTGGAGTGCACAGCAAACCTGAAAAGCACTGGAGCATTTATTCTACATGATTTCAAAACTTACCGTAAAGCTACAATAATCGGTAAATTATGGTACTGGCATAAATATCAACAAGATCAATAAAACAGAATTGTTCTATTTGAAAACCCAAAGAGAAATCTACACTGAGAAGGTCATTTGATTTTGGTGAAGTACCAAGGTAATCCTATGGGAAAAAGAAATTATTTTTAACAAACGTTTCTACAGTAACTATGTATCAATATGGAAAAAAATTATTAAATCCATAAGATTTCAAGGGAGGACATAGAAGAATATCTTTGTGACACGGTGAAAGTTTCTTAAGATATGGAAAGCAATTACCATAAAAGAAAAATTTGATCAACTAGCTTCATGAGATGATAAACTCCTGATTATCGAAAGATACCGCTAGGAGAAGAAATAAGTAAGCCACATAGCAGAGAAATCATTTAAAAACCTCACATCTGAGAAAGGACTGGTAACCAAGGTATGTTACAATCTCCTACAATTTGAAAATTAAAAAGCCAATGATTTAGGGGCGCCTGGGTGGCTCAGTTGGTTAAGCGACTGCCTTCAGCTCAGGTCATGATCCCAGAGAACCGGGATTGAGTCCCACATCGGGCTTCCTGCTCGGCAGGAAGCCTGCTTCTCCCTCTCTCACTCCCCCTGCTTGTGTTCCCTCTCTGGCTGTGTTTCTCTCTGTCAAATAAATAAAATCTTTTTTAAAAAAATGCCAATGATTTGGACACATTACAAAAGGAAGTCTAGGATGTAGTGAGCGTCTGAAAAAGAGCTCAACATCATCAGTCAACAGAGAAATGCAAATTAAACAATTATGAGATGACACTACATACCCAAATGTCTGTGTATGTCTAAAACTAAAACTGGTTAAAAAATTAACCAAATGTTGATAGTTCTGTGGAGCAACCACAACTCTTACACATACATTGGTAGAGAAATGTAACATAGTACAACTTTGGGAAGAAAACTTTATAGTACAACTTATAAAGTTAAATCTGTACCTACCTCATGACCCAGCAATTCCACTAATTTATCCAAGAGAAATGAAAATATATGTCTAAAGTAAGAGCTGTCCAAGAGTATTCCTATCACCTTTCTTTGTGATAGCCAAACACTGGAAAACAGCCCAGATTTCTGGCAACAGGAAAATGGGTAATCAAACTGTGAGATTTCTATGCAGAGGAATACTATTCATCAGTGAAAAAGAAATAAACTACTATACACTCATCTATACTCAAAAACAGTAAGAGATGATTATATGCTGGGTAGGTCCATTTACATGAAGTTCTATGACAGGAAAAACTGATCTCATCTCTGGTGGAAAAAAAAATCGAGTAGTGGTTGCCTCTGGAAGGCTGGGCTGGAATTGACCAGAAAAGACTGTAGAGGAAATTCCTGGAATGATGGTAAAGTGCCACATCTCAGTGGAGATTTATGTTATAGGCATTGGTCAAAGATCAGTGAATGGGGGAGGGGACGGCACCTGGGTGACTCAGTCAGCTGAGCGTCAGACTCTTGATTTCAGCTGGAATAGTGATCTTAGGGTTGTAAGACACAGCCCCGTGGTAGGCTCAGGGCTCAGTGGGGAGTTTGCTTGAGATTCTCTCTCTCTGACCCTCTCCTTTCTCTCTCTTTCCCTAAATATAAATAAATAAGTAAGTAAGGAAGGAAGTAAGGAAGTAAATAAATAAATAAATAAATATTTTTTGGAAATTCAGTGAATGGTATACTTAAGATTTATATGCTTAAAAAGAAAAGATTTATACGTTTTTCTACTATATATAAATTTCACCTCAGCAGGAAAATAAATTGCAGTAAATAAGTACTGATCTCTCGCTAATAGACATACATGCTGAGGTGTTTAGGGGGAAAAGTACTGGTCACTGCATGATGGAGAGAGGTATATAGTGATGGGATAGGTGTTTACATAATAAAATAAGTACAATACAATATTAGTGATAGAATTTAGGTTGTGGACATCTGGTGCTCACTATAAAATTCTTAAAACATTAGCTTGAAAATATTCAAAGTAAAATGTTGGGGGGAAAGGCAGGGAGATGTGAAGGATGTAGGGAATCTCAGATGGTGTTTGATGGCGGAACATGGGGTAGTTTGGCAAAACATGAGGCAGGAAAGGCAAGCCAGACTGTGAAGGGCCTTCCATGTCATGCTGATGAGCTTGTATTTTATCCTGTGCAGCAATATTGCTCAATTGTGTTGCTGTTCTCATGGCCAATGTCTTTAATCACACCCTCATTAACCTTCATCTGGGCTTTGGTACCATATTTATTTAATCAAATCAAGTTGAACTGAATCAGACATGAAGGCTGCACTTATACTTCTCGTGAGTTTACATAATTCATCCTGCTTTCATGTCATGTAACTAAGATTTTTATATATAAATAAAAGTTGCCATTTGAATGCATTTTTGGTTGAGAGTAGTTTCAAAATTGTATTTTAGTTTCTAGCTCTTAGGGACTTACTTTGAATTTACCCCAAAATATGCAAGACATGGACTTCACAGGAAAGTTTTACAATTGGATGGTGAGAAATGAATTCTTTGTTTTTAAAAGAATTATTAAAAGGTTTATTTATTTATTTGAGAGAGAAGAGAGAGAGTTAGGGCAGAGGGAGAGGCAGAGAGAGAAATTCATCAAGCAGACTGCCACTGAGGACAGAACCCAACATGGGGCTCAATCCCAGGACTCTGAGGTCATGACCTGAGTCCAAATCAAGAGTCAGCTGTCCAACCAACTGAGGCACCCAGGCACCCTAAGATATCAATTCTTTCAATTTTTCTCAGTAAAAAATATCCAAGCAAATGTATATAAAATATTATAGGAAACACTAGGGAGTTCCATAAATTATCTAATTATTAAAAAATATAGTTCAGGCACCTAGGTGGCTCAGTGGGTTAAAGCCTCTGCCTTCAGCTCAGGTCATGATCTCAGGGTCCCGGGATCAAGGCCCATGTCAGGCTCTCTGCTCAGCAGGGAACCTGTTTCCTCTGCTCTCTCTGCCTGCCTCTCTGCTTACTTGTGATCTCTCTCTGTCAAATAAATAAATAAAATCTTAAAAAAAAATAGTTCCTGCCTCCATGATCTTGACAGTCAAAATTCCTACGTTTTATGAAACACCAAGAGAATTCTTTAAAATGTATGCTTTGTTGCTAGATTCTGTGGGTTTTCCCTCTTTTGTTTCTCTATTCACATTTGATAATGAGACAACTGTTTACAAAGGTGTAATGGTAGATGATGTCATCGGTTTGGGCACATTGTTTACCATCTACGGAGATAAGGCAACAGGGACTGAGTGAGCCTTGAATTTCCCAACAGCTTCCTCCGAAATGCAAACTCACATCCACAAGAGGCTTTTAAGAAAATAATTCTTAAAATACAATATTACTTATGCATCAGGCAATTTCTCTTCTTGAAGAAAATTTGGCTTTTTTTGTTTTTTGGCTTTTTTTTTTTTTTGGTTCTTCTTACAAGATCTGGTTTCATTTGAATGATTTTTAAAATATGAGTATCTCTTAAAAGATTAAATCTTCTAAACCTACTTATCCATTTGTTCATGTGAACTCTTTGTTTTCACCAAACTTTATCTTCTTGGAGTTTTGACTAATGCTTGGCATAAAATATGTAGAAAATAAATATTACTTGAATAAATAAATGGATGATACCAGATGTGATACCAGAATACTAGAAAATGGAACTAATGACGATGCAGTAAATAGTAAATTAAACAACATTTAATCCCTTTATATATTAAATCATAAACCACTAGGTATTCTACACATGTATCAAATTAACATTTCATGAAATTACAGGGGTCACGTTGTATTTTGTCTGTGAAATCACTGTTACAAAAAAACAGTTGTATACTATTTTGGTGGGGAAGAGGAAGCATAATGCCCTAGGGAATATACTCAATAACTCCATTAATAGACTGCTTCTATTAGTGGGTCTTATTGACACGTGTTGTTGTGACTAGTATACAGTGATAATGGATATTAATTAAGGATGACTTTAAAACCAGCGTTGAGCTCCCACGAAAAGCTTGAAGGTTATGAATTGTATATTTGGAGCCCTCCCTCTTGTGTCTTCTCCTCTCTCTTCCACTTCATAGAATCATGTATTTTTCACCCCTTGTAACAGACACTGGCTGCCTGATCAATAACCAGTTTTCTTGTTTTTTCCGTGCTAACAGAACTCTGCCTTTGTTGAGGTCTCCATCCTCCTCTGGGGCAAGGCGCTGGAGGGATATTGGCCCCATCTCTAGCTTCAGAAGGAACCATGGCTCACTCATTCTCCTGGCCAAAGACTAATACAGTACTAATACAGGCCCTTGTTTCTGACATAATTTCAACAGTACAGTGTTGTGGAGGAGTTTTCCTGGGAACTTTGGGGAAAGGCATAGCCATCTTGTGACACCCAAGAACTTGGGACTTTGCTATGCTGGATCTGGAGTTGGCACCTGTCCTTGTTATGGCCTTACTCGCTACGAGGTGGAAGATGAAGTCAATATGCAGAGAAAGGCGAAGGCAAGAGATGACAGGGAAATGGAGTTGAACTCTCCGTGGTCTACCTGACTTCTATGTAAGCTAATTTTATCTGAAGTTTTCTGCCACTTGCCTCTGAAAGCAGCTTACCTAATAACCTTTCCTCCGAGTACTGGATATTCTCATTTGGTACCCAAAGCTCCTCATTAGAAACCATCCAATCTACTTTTTATAGTGTTCCTTCCTCTACAGCTATCATTTCTTTTATCTCATTATTCATTAAAACTGCATTTATTTGACTGCCTCTATTTTCAGCTAGATTCAAGAGGAAAATCTATCTGATGCTAATTTTCACTAAGACTGCTCCAGGAGACAACCAATTTGATGTTGAGTCATACTAAGCTGAAAATAACTGGACCCCTTGGAGCATCCATATTCTCAGTGCAGAACTTGTTCACTGAAATAAACATTGGATTTGGTTTAAGTTTAGGAAAAGTGACAAAATGAAGAGAATTTCAAGCCATGTGAGGAAATATCTGAAGTTGGCTTTTAACTCACTCTTCCTTGAGGCTAGGCTAAATTATATCAACATATTTACAATGTTATGTGATTTTTATCAACTCTAAATCTTGGAAAGTTGGTCATTCATAGAAATATTATTAACCAGAATGTTTGACTTTTATTCTCAACTTGGTCTGGAAGATGAGAATTTAATGTGTATGTTTAATAGTTAACATATAGCCTTTCCTTAAAGTCTTTTTGTTAGGATTAAAAAAATATTAAATGAATTATCTTAGAAAAGAAGAAAATTGGGGCACCTGGGTGGCTCAGTTGGTTAAGCGACTGCCTTTGGCTCAGGTCATGATCCTGGAGACCCAGGATCGAGCCCCACATTGGGCTCCCTGCTCAGTGGGAAGTCTGCTTCTCCCTCTCTGGCTGTGTTTCTCTCTGTCAAATAAATAAATAAAATCTTAAAAAAAAAAGAAAAGAAGAAAATCATTTTTTTAAGCAAAGGAATACTTTAGCATAGTATCTTGTGCCGTCCACCCTTAGAACTGATTGCAAAGAGGAAAGCTTACTTGATGGTCTGTGATTATTTACTCTCAGCAAGGCTTGTAATCTGAAGGATTTCATTCAGATGGGGCTAGCTCACACCAAGGACACATGATGGGCTCTCCAACGTAATTGGCGCCACTTAATAGGATGGTGGTTAATGTTGCTGTCTGAGTAAGGAGAACATGTGACCAAGGATCAATTTCACATCATCACAGTGGAAGATTCCTTTTTTCAAATCAGATTCTTCAGGGGATACTTGGAAACCCTCAGGTCAAGTGACAGAGGAGCTGAGAAAAGCTTTTATGAGCACTGATGATGAAAGGAGCTATTTTAAAGGCGAAGATAAAAAAAGAAGAGCTGATCCTTTCGGAATGGGACATTCCAGGCATCTCCCATGAGTGAAGGCAATCGGGAAGTTACTGTGCTCAGACCAACTCATGATAGTTCCATTATTCCACCAGGCATGGAAGGCCCTGACAATAGGGTTATGACTCACTATGCCCCAGTACCCTGCACAGTGACTGGTGCAGAGGAAACATCTCATTGTTATTTACTGAATATCTGAACAATGGAAAGGTTGAAATGAAGGGGTCACTTCTCTAGCAGCAGCCACTGATAGGTCCCTCAAAGGAGTTTCCTTATTTATTTGCTACCATTGCTTTTATGGTCCCTTAAGCTGGGAAAAAAGAAGAAGAAAGAGTTACATGTTGCTGGACACTAACCATATGTTGGGTGCTATTCCAATACAAAGGTTAATAAAATAGGGCTGTTGGTCTTAAGGAAGAAAGAGTTACAAAGCAGTAATTGAGATAGGAACAAATTGCTTTGGGAGCCCAAAACAGAGAGCAATTAAAAGTTTGGAGGAGCCAGGTGTATTTCCATATAGGCGTAGCCTTAGAGTCAATGAACTCTTATTGAATGCCTACTGTGTGCCAGGAGAGAGCCATGGGAAGTTTACCCAGGCCAGGAAGTCTGGGTTGGGACAATGCCCAAGGTTACAGCTTTAAGTAGGTTGGAGTCCATGGGAATGTTGTGGAGGGATGGGTGTAAGAGAGGAAACCAGAAGCTGAATAAGCCATCAAGATTTCAAAGAGAGGGACTGACAGGATCGACCTTGTGTTTTGGAAAGTGTTTCATGTAAAGAATGAATTCATGGAGAGAGAGATTAGAAGAAGAGCCAGGGAGGAGGTCCTTTTAATAGCTCATAGGAGAGCATTAAACCTATTTCCAGTGTGGAGGAAGAAAATATAGAATCCAGACATTAAGAAACAAAAGCAAAATCAGGAGGACCAGGTGACTGATTTGTTGCAGAGGGAGAAAAGGGGAATTTGAGGATTATTCCAAGGGTTATAGTATACAACTCCAAGGAGATATACAAATAATTTCTTCCATAAAAGGTCCTGTGTTTATGTCACTAAATCACTGAAGAGAGAATAGCATTATGAAAGTAATGTATTAATAATTTATTAATAATAATAGATAATAGATTGTAGACATGGTAGGGTGTAGAGAACTGAAGAAAAGATCCTAAGTTCATGAAGTGAATGACAGTAAATAAAACATTCTCTGAAATTCAGCATATATAGTTAGTATTTATTATTATTCATCTTATTATCGATGTTATCAATAATAATAAATAGTAACTATTTAAAATAAACATCAGCTTTACACAAGAAGCCAGAAGCACATAATATTTTCAGTAATGCTTCTAGATTTTCAATTAAAATTTTCCTCTTTGGTTTTCAATTCTTATCCTGAGCTTTGTTACTTAATCATCACATATTTAGCCTCAAAGGCCTATCGGTGAGCATTACTAGTCATATTTTAAAAGAAAAGGAAATAGCTAAGGCATCTGTTTTCACTTTTGATGCTGAGTTGGTCTAGGCAGGATGAACTTATTTTAACAGAGCTTACAGCTAGTAGCCGTTGTGCCCTTAGAAATATGATTTTTCAATTGAGGATATGCTACTCAAGTACTTCCACTGTTACGAATGGCTCTTTGGTTCTTTATAAGAACTACCTATTGTTATTACTAAAAATAATGATACTATAGACATATGGTAACTTATAGTTTTAAAAATGTCATTATATTTCTTACTTGACTCATAACAGATATTGGTTGTTGATAGCGCTGATAGAATTAAGTCCTTTAAAATAAAAGTTAACTCCTTCATTATGAAATATAATGAATATAGAATGAAGTACACAAAACATGTACAACTTAAGGAATTAAAACAATCAACTGTGGAAGCACCTCCTGGTCCAAACCCGAGATCCCTTCCTGCCCTCCTCAACTCTCCCACCAACCTGTACCCTGCAGGGAACCAACACTTCCGAACTTTTCTTTACAATTTGCCACCCACATATGCATCCACAAACATTGTAATGTTTGTTTGTTTGACTTGATTTAAATAGAACCGTACTCTGTGTCTTCTTTGGAGCCTGGCTTCTGTAACTCAAGATATTTTGTAGATTTATTGATATTGTTTCCTGTTGTAGTTCATTCATTATCATTGCAATGAAGTATTTTCATTGAATGAATATCTCACAACTTATTTATCCCTTTACTATTGATGAATATTTGGATTGTTGCCAGGTTTGACTAATGCAAATAATGTTTTTTATAAACTTTCTTCTACTTGTGTTTTAGAGTGTGCATATGCATATGATAGGGTAAATATATCAGGTAGTGAGTGGAATTGTTGGGTCACAAACAATGTACATACTAGATAATGTCAAACTGTTTTCATTTGTTTATACCAATTTACATCTCCATCAACAGCAAATGAATATTCTTGTTCTGGCTACTCATTAGCACGTTGCTATTTGGTCTTTAATTTCATACTTTTGGGTGGGGAATATAGTACTCTCTTATTTCAATTTGCATTTCTTTGCTTATTATCAATGGGATTGAGTTCTTTCTCCTGTGTTTATTGCCACCTGGACATCTTTTCTTCTAAAGTAGCTGTTGAAATCCCTTGCTCTTTTTTTTTTTTCTTTTTCTTTTGGGTTATCTCTCTTTTTCTTATTGATTGGTAGGAGTTCTTAATATATTTTAGATGTAAGTTCTTTGTCATTTTTATTAAAGATGCAATTTTTTTTCTGGTTTATGGCTTGCTTTTTCGCTTTCTTCATGGTGTCTTCTGACTAACAGTTCTTAAGTTTAATGTAGTCCAATTTATCAATCTTTTCCTTTATGGTTATCATTTTTCATTTGCTTTCTTTCTGTTTACCTCCAAAGACCAGAAGGTATGTTCTGTTATAAAGAAAAGGAAACAGAAAGATGGAGTGGTTTGCTAAACTTGTATACAATTATTTTGATACCAAATTCTGCCATATCTCCGTTATGCCATGCTAATGTCAATTTGTAATGCAGAATTATTTTTATTTATTTTAGTCTTCAAAATAAATTTTATTTTTATTTATTTTAGTCAACTTCCTCATTGCTTGAGGTGGTACAAAGCTTTAAGAGTATGAAGGAACTGGTGCTGTGTACTTAGGGATAAGAAAAGTCCATAAAGTTCCTACACGTCCCTTTATGCCCTCAGCCAGGACTAGAAGAATATTTGGAGGTACTACAACTTTAATGCTCATACAGCCTTTTTTCAGTTGATTAATATTTCCACACATTTTCTGGCCTTATTTCTGTCCTACAAATTCAAGACAAGGCAAAATACTGTGCAATAGGGAATTTAGGTTTGTAGAAAGTATATACGCTAAGCCAACACATCACCTTCAGAAATTTTTTTTTTTTTTGAATAGCAAAATACGTGGAAAGTTTAAGGAAGGATCTATAAGTAAAGCAGTAACCCAGCATGTTCTCAGTTGAATATAGGTCTCCTCAAGTCTCCATAGGGATGTAAAGCTCCATATGATTCCACCCATGTGGGATAAAGATCGTACCATATTTAAGATGCATCTAGGATTCCTGTAAACACCCTGGCAACTTCCCGTAAGTGGTTCTAAAAGCTCAGTTTCATTTCTGCTTGCTCACTGGGATTAAATGACTGCTACAGACCAACTCTAGTACATTCCTAACATTATTTTGTATAACCAATTCTGACATAATTTTAAACTTGCAAAAGTTGCAATAATACATATATCTCCCATATGCCCATATGCAGCTTCACTAATTTTTTACATATTACTCTGTTCACCTTTCATTCTCTCTCTCTCTACCCTGAATACATTTGAAACGTGTAAGAATGAGTTGGAGACATCATATTGACTTTCCTCCTAAATACTTTGTTATATATCCCATTGTTCCCCTTTGTTATATGTCCCTGATCAAAATCAGGACATTTAACATAGCTTTAAGGTTATTATCTAATCCATAGATTATATTTGAATTTTATCAATGGTCCTGTAATGCTTTATTTCTGCTTTTCCCCAATTCAGGATCCAATCCAAAGGTAGACATTTCATGTAGTTATCATGTCTCTTTATCTCCTCTAAACTGAATTAGTAGCTTTCTATGTTTTTCTTAACCCTGTTATTTTTAAAGAATGCAGCTGTTATGTTGTAGACTCTCCTCAGTGTGGTTGTCCATTGTTTCCTCATACTTAGTTATGCAGGTTGGTCAGGAAAATCACAGAAACGATGCTATGTCCTTCATTTCGTATCAATCATTTTGTATCAATCATATTGAGACATACTATTGATAACATTAATTTTGATCACTTGATTAGGGTAGTGTCCTCTAGATGACTCTACTGTGAAGCTATAAAAATATATCATCGCTCAGCAATGTTTCACGTATTTGCTTTAGCATTCATTGAGGATTTTTAAACTCTTTTATTTCTTCTATATTTAATGAGTAGGCATTCTACTGTAAGGAGGAAGAGCTTACCTTTATGTATGTATGTATGTATGTATGTATGTCAGTATGGGCTCACAGATTTCTATTTTACTCGATGGGTTATAATCCATTGCTACCATTATTTACTTTGATATCTAAATTGTCCAAGACTTGGTCAAGTGGGGAACTCTTTATAGATGTCTCCTGTATCCTTCTGATCAAGGGCCCCATCATTCTCATTCATTGAGCAAATATGAATTTTCTGATACAATGAGATATTCCCGGCTCATTTGGTATTTTCCCTGCCTGAGCTTTGGAATCATTTCTTTTCCTTCTTTCTTTCTTTCTTTCTTTTTTTTTTTTTAAGGATCTCTAGCTCTGTTTAGTGGAGGATGGTATTTAGGAAGCTAGATCCAGGTAGCATTTACACAATTGCATGCATTTATCAAAACTTACAGAACTGTACAGAGAAACAGTAATATAATTTTTTCATTCTACTTCTTTGTATTTACAAAATAAAATATGTAATCATTATGAAAAGAAAAAACAGAAGTTTTAAAAATAAAATTCAAGTTATTAGTAAAGTCTCTATCAATCAATCAAAATACAGTACATTTCCAGAACCCACACAAATTATCTGTGTCCCCTTCATGTTAATTTCTCCTTCCACCCAGCCCCTGACAGCCACTGATGTATTTTCTGCCCCTATATTTTTGCCTTTCCAGAATGCCTTGTAAATGGAATCACATAGTACATAGCCTTCTTCCCCTTAACTTTACTCACTGAACCTTTTCCAGGTTATTGCATGTATTGGTAGTTTGTGGGGCTTTTTTTTTTATTGCTGTGTGATAGGCCATTGGATATATGAAGTTTATCCACTCCTCAGTCGAGGAAGAACATTTGAGCTTTGGCAATTATGAATAAAGCCACCATAAACATATATGACAAGTTTTTGTGTGAACATACATTTTTTATTTCTCTTTGGTAAATACCCAGGAGTAAGATTACTAGATTGCACAATGTGTTTAACTTTGTGAAGTAAAACTTTATGTTTTATACATTATCTAAAAGTGAAGTATAAAAATGCCCTTCATTTTATACAGTTTAAAAAAAACAACAACACAAAACCTTTATAAAGTAAAACTGCTGAAGTGTTCTTTGCTTGCATTTGCACCAGCAATGAATGAATGTTCTAGTTGTTCTAATCCTTGCCAACACCTGGTATTGTAACATTAAACAACGATGAAAACAACAACAACATTTTAGGTGTTCTAATAAATGTATAGTGATACCTCATTTGTGTTTTAATTTGCATTAACCTGATTACTAATGATATTAAACATCTTCTGATATAACACTTATCTCTTAAAAAAACAGAGGTAGACTTATATTGCGCATACCATTTGTAACCTATTTTTTTTTTTTTAAGATTGTATTTATTTGACAGAGAGAAACACAGCCAGAGAGGGAACACAAGCAGGGGGAGTGAGAGATGGAGAAGCAGGCTTCCTGCCAAGCAGGGAGCCCGAAGTGGGGCTTGATCCTGGGTGTCCGGGATCATGACCTGAGCAGAAGGCAATGGCTTAACCAACTGAGGTACCCAGGTGCCCCTGTAACCTACTTTTTATTTCCCACTTAACATATGTCATTCATATTTTTCTATAATATGATCAACTATTTTGTCTGAAGTCTAAATAAATTATTGGCTGGCAAATGTGAAAAATAGATGAGGAATACTGTAATGTGATATCATTTTCTCTAATAAAAAAAAATCTAGATTCACATTTTGGTGCCACTTGTCCCCAACTCTTTCCCATTATTTGCCTTCCCTCTTGGAATCACCTGCAGATTATTACTTAGTGTCTCATTTCTCCATTTTCCTTATCTCTTGCCAGAATAACCTTTGCTTGGAGATGGGGGCTGGTAGAGTAATCTGCTTCATGGCTCAATCTCTAATGTTTTCCTTCTCTTCCCTTCAATTCATCTCTCATGGTTTGATCAGCCTCTCGAAGAGGGAAGGGTTCATAGAGACTATGTTCCTCTCCCCACAGTGTGGGAGACTTTCCTTACCTACTGTCTTTTTTTTTTTTTTTTTGTATTTTTTTTTTG
>PITA01003192.1:117907-144397 GCA_004023965.1 Spilogale gracilis
TTTATTGTTACTAAATTTTTTTTTCCAGTGTTTCAAGATTCATTCCCCATTCCCCACACCCAGTGCTCCCCGCTTTAGGTGTCCCCAGTACCCACCACCAGGCTCTCCCATCCCTCCACCCCCCTCCCTCCAAGTCCCTCAGTTTGTTTCTGTGTTCAAAATCTCTGTTGTTTCGTTTCCCTCCCTAGATTACCCTAGTACCTACTGTCTTTTAACAGATCTTAGAGACCGTCTACTACCATAATGACTCCTTGTTCCTGGGATCCATTGAATCTCTTCAGGATCCAACCATGAACTGCCCTGCTCTCAACCAGTTCCTGTTTTATCATGGTCGTGTTAGATTTCCAAGAGCATGCCACACACTTCTGCTGGGGTTGATTTTGTCAGGCAATTTCTTCTAAAGTTACTTTTTCCTCACTATTTCCATGGAGTCTTCTGTTTAGCTGGATAGGTTTCCTAGCACAGGACAAGTAGTCCAATTTGCTGTTTTGTTCACTCCACCCACATGGAAATTTGACACAGAAACTTGATCAATCAAAATAAGAGAATGACTTCTCAGAGTTGGGATTTTAAAGTCCCCTTCCCTGGATATGCTTCCCTCTGAGAAGAGGCTGTTCATGGGCTTCTGTGCTCTCTCTCCCTTTTTCCAGAAGGCAGAAAGATCACTTGGAAAAGATCATGGTGAATGGCTGGTTCTCAGGCCCCCACTTTCCAAAGTGATCTCTGACTTTGCTGGTGAAAAATAAGTTGATGCCCTTTTTGTTTTGAATTGTCTTTCTTCTCTCCCCTTTGAAGTGGAAGATTTATGGGAAACAAGTTTCTCTAGGAACTCATTTCTCCTCCATGTTGGTAAGTACTTCCTCCCACTCTTGAATAGATTCCCAAAAGTTTCTCTCTGCCTGGACGTTGACTCCACTTGGTCCTCTCCAGTTGGAGTTTCTATTGTCCAGACTAGGCATTTTCCTCCCCACTTTGTCAGAAGATTGGATGAGAACAAGCTAATCCACCATCTTATCCCTTAACTAGTGTTTAAACCGCAGCCCATCATATCAGAAGATGTGCTGAGAATGAGCTGGGGTGTTGGTAAGATCGGAGTCTCTCTCCCCTATTTAACATTCTCTTATGGACTTCTTGGCTCTATACTGCCATACCTTCATTATCTCTCACTATGTAATGAATCATCCCAAAATTGAACAGCTTAAAACAGTAAACATTATTGTCTCATGTAGTTTTTGAGAGTCAGGAATCTGGACTGACTTAGCTGGATGATTCTGGCTCAGGACCTGGGGTGAGGCTGCAGTCACAGTATCAGTCAGGGCTGTAGTTTCTGAAGACCTGACTGGAGGGAAAAGATTTGCTTTCAGCCTCATTCCTGTGGCTGTTGACAAGTAGCTTCAGTTCCTTAGCACATGGGCCTCTCCATTGGGCTGTTCATGACATGATGTCCCTCAGAGAAACTGATGTATGAGAGAGAGAGGGAGAGAGAGAGAGAGAGAGAGAGAGAGAGAGATAAAGAAAGGAAGAAAGAAGGGAAGGAAAGAAAAAAGGAAAAAAGGAAGGAAGGAAGGAAGGAAGGAAGGAAGGAAGGAAGGAAGGAAGGAAGGAAAAAAGCTTCCCAAGTTGGAAGTCAACATTTTTTCATAGGCTAACATATCATCACTTTCTGTTGTATGCTATGTGTCACACAGCCTGACTTTGAGCAACACATTGAGAAAATCTTACTAACAAGTTAGTTGAGAGATTTTGACCTTGTACTCTAGTCCGACGTCCCTGTCCATCCTCCCTGGCAACTTGCCTGCATCCACCTGGAAAAGGCTTTTGCTAATTCCAGCCAGGAGGGCCCACTTCCCAGACACGTAGATTCATTATTGTCTAGCTAGAATGAAGACAGAGCTCTTTACCTACCTAGAAGTCACCCCTACAGTTTTTCTACTTCTGGAGTTTTCTGTTCTCATGAATGCATCATGAAAGACATTGCCCACTGTTAAGGGGAAAGACTGCTTCCAAAGCCGAAGAACTGTCCCTCTGCCTCAGTCAGCCTTAACTGGTTTGCCTTTTCTCAGCAAGCATAGTGACCCAATATTTGCATATGTAATGCAGAAACTGGAAGTTGTTTTCTTATAACTACTACCATGATCAATTATTTTAATTATTGATGTAATTTCAGTTCAACTCAATTCATGCTGAGAGGATAATTCCCAGAGAAAATTAGAAAATGGCTACAACAAATATTGACAGAAGACATTTTATATGATTTCTCCTACTAGGATAGGCGTTACATTTAACACGATAACCTTTCAGAAGTGAGGTACAGATTCCAAATTAATTTCCAGTCACATGGTTCAACTTTGGCTTATTTCCCTGGTTTCCTAAGAATAGGAAAGGCATCCAGAACTTTCAAAAGAGTCTGAAAGTTCTGGAGGACAGGCTGTAATCACAGGGACCACTTGCTGTGAAGAGGAACCCTCAGGATGTATCTTTCCTTTGTATAATACTTGTCATTCGAATCACATACTTAACCTGTGTCATTAGTCTCTGTACCTGGGATGGCAAGAGGATTTCCTACCAACAAGAGGAGTATTGTACTGTGAGAAATGATCAGGTTGCATTCGTGATGAGTAACAGTGAATCTCTATAATTGATCAGAAATTTCTACAGTTGGGTCTGGGTGGTCTTGTGTAGCCCAAGCACCATGAACAGGCTGTGCCCACCCAAAAACATTGTCTAATTGGTGGGCTCTGGATCTCGGGCCATAAGACCATCTAAGCTGAATGTGCAAGATGCCCAATTTCAGTTTGGAGAGAAAGTGTTTATTCATCCCCTACCTCAGTCCACAGAGAGACAGTGGACTCAAGTAATCCTTTTGCTTAACAAGGTCAACCAAAAGGAAAAAAAAAAAAAAAGAAAAAGCTAAAATTTTCTTAATTACGCCCCTTTTGGCAAATTTGCATTTTAAATGGAACAGGTTCAAATCATATAGCTAAACTGAAAAACTTAAAGGAATTTATGAAGTTGCTACAAATATTTAACAACATACACCAACATGAAACAAATTGTATTTGCAAGGAAGCTCAAGAGGACAATAGTTTCTCTTAAAGCAAAGAAGAGGGAAAAAGAAAACAACCCTACTGACATGACTTTACAGAACACCACACCAAATATTTTAGGCATTCATGAGAACTAGTTCTGGAGGCTTGTGTAAAGAAAAGACATATTCTTTTCCAGCACCCACATAGTTGTAACTACCCTCCCAACAGTCTCCAGAGTTCACATAATGGGCCCTAAGATTTTCAAATTATTTAGCCAAGTCCCTGGAGTAAAATATTTGCCATTTAAATGTTCATTGCTTCTTTCAATCATGTCTCCTTTTTAATATCTTACCACTTCTTTGTCTAGTAATTCATTTACCAATTTGTGTAATCACTAAATTTTTCTCTTTTAAGATAAACATACAGTTTCAAGGCAAAGAAGAATTTCCAGGATTTTGGATATGCTATATTATCGATATGAAGGATCTCTGTGATGATAAATGGGGAGGATGGGAAGGAAAACATCTTTCTATATATTTGAAGATGGGAAGAAGTTACTAGTACTTAGTAGCATGTCAAGTGTCCCTTTAGGTAACCAGCTAACATTTAAAGTATTATAAATAATTCAATTACACAATTTTTTAAACCAATAAACATTTGCTAAATACATACTCTGGGCATACAGTGGAGGCTATAAAGATTGATAAGGCAGAGTCCTTGTCCAAAAAAACTTACAACCTCATGAAGAAGGTAGACACATGAGTATAATTTTCTATTCTTCTGAGATAATTGAGTAATAATGAATTGAGGCTAAATGGCTGTGTTCCCAACCCAAAAGGAATACGGCTTAAATCCTTTGATAGAAGATAAAGAACAATGTCTTCTCTAAAGGTGAAGTTGAAATGGGAAAGGATTTAGGGATCATATCTGGGACACAACAGTAATTCTTAATATATGCACAGTATTTCAATGTTTGAAACATCACTCTGTTGGGTTATTATGATCCCATTTTATACATAAAGAAATTGAGTCTCATAAAGATTATATTATATTCCATCAAAGCCACATAACAAGTAAGAGTTAAAGCAGGGACTCAACCTCAAACATTTGTACTCCAAGATGAGTTACACCATATACCCAAGTAACTTTTCTCTATATTCATATAAGCATCTTCACCATCTAGGAAGGCCCCAGATACAGGGCTGTATAATTCCACTAAGTCCATTTCCTAAATTTTCTCATGTATCTTCTTAAGAGAAGTGACTTCACAAAGTAATTACCTAAAGTTACCCAGCTGCTCATCAGCTCCACTGAAGAGAGGAAGGGAAGGAAATGTCACAGAGAAGATGAGATTAGAAATAAGACTCGCGCCATTAAACACAACAGGTTACTGGTGATACTTGTGCAACCTGCTCTAAAGGTTTCTCAAAACAGGACAAACTCTCAGCTGCTCAGGGAAGTTTTAAAACATAGTTCTGTCTGAAGGTCAGAGAGTAGTTCCAGTAATTTTAAAATCCTTGTAATTATATGATTTAGGGGAAATGGCCATAAAGACCTCTTTTTAAATCCCAAATGGAAGTAAAACATTGCATGTCTAGGTTGATAGTCAAGAATAAACAGAATGAGCTTAACTTTGTAAACTTTTAAAATAGAGACATTTATCTCAAAATTTTTCTGCTATTGTTAAATCCTAGAGTTGGAGACTTGTGACAAATAACCCAGACTTTTTTATGTTGTAACAGCCAATTTTCCCCCAAGGAAAACATCTTTAATCTTCAAAAGAGAAAAAGAGAAAGTGTTCAGGTACAAAAATTTTACTAGCATAACTTATCACCTAGCAGGCATAGCAAGCCTACTATATTTAGAGTCTCTGCAAGACATGAGAGAATACAGAGAAGCAAATGCAGGACGCTTGTAATTGAGCCTTGTAGCAATTTTATTGGGACCCGGTTTGATTCACCAAATGACAAAGAATCTATGATACATTTGCGGTTCTAATTAAAACTCCCTGGAGTGGGGCAGCTGGGTGGCTCAGAGGGTTAAGCCTCTGCCTTTGGCTCAGGTCATGATCTCAGGGTCCTGGGATCTAGTCCTACATCGGACTCTCCGCTCAGCAGGGAGCCTGCTTCCCCCTCATTCTCTGCTTGCCTCTCTGCCTATTTGTGATCTCTCTCTCTCTGTCAAGTAAATAAATAAAATCTTAAAAAAAAAAAGCAAAAAACAACTCCCTGGAGTGGTGTCTTTAAGACTCAGGCCTAATTTATTTCCAGATAGCCTGCTGTTTTAAGGTGATCTGTAGATCTTCTGCAAAGACTGTGGAGAAAACCCTTGCTAAACAGATGTCTTGTACAGATATAATTTACAAATTAAATCAGAGTAAAAGCATCAAAGCAACTCCAAGGGAGGGAACCCTGAAATGCTCCTAAACCCTATAGTGTCCCTAGCACATCCAGGTGCCTAATAAACATTGGTCCACTCAATAAAGGTGCTGTGCCAGAAACGATGGAGCCTCAGAGATGAGGAACACGTGATTGCTCCTCTCTGGAGGCTCATCAGGGCACACAGATGACTATTAGGATAGACATGCCTGGATCGGATCCCTGAGCCACTCCAGACGTGACTGCAGCAGAAGTCACAGGCACTGCATTCAAAGCGGTCATGAGCCCCTGAACTTTGCTTACGTAATTCCTGTCTGCTCATCTTGCAACTGTCAACCTTGAACCTTCTCACACATCAATGTATGTCATTCCTGATCCATTTGGCTTTACATCTTGGTCCTACCCGTTGGTGTTGAGTTTCCCTCAGACTGGTAATCTTAACTGCTCACCTTGGCAAGGCCCCAGCAAACATTTAGGAGGGGTGGCGTGGTGATTAGTTAAAGAGCACAGACTCTTAACTATCTTTAACCGTCTGTATTTGAAGGTTGGCTCTGCTGCTTCTTGGCTTTTTATTTTTATCTTGGGCACATGACAAAACTTGTTAGTGTTTCAGTTTCCTAATGTTCTGAATTAGGATTATAAGAGTACCTAAATCATAGGGTTGTTATAAGAACTGAGTTAATCCTTCCAAAGCACTTAGAAAGGTTCCTGACACCTGATTTCTGTATTAAATTAAAGTCACCTCCTTGTGGTGTTTGACTAAATTGAAAACAATAGGCTCCATGGCCACCAGGCCTGGCCTAATCCTAAAGAGATGCGAGTGAGCAAAGATAAGGAGGTGGGCAAGTCAACAATGTCTAAGTAAGAATCTAGTCTGACTAAAGCACTGGACCCAGGGGTCTGCATATGTAGTAGTGATTTTATTTATTCTTTATTTTTTTAAAGATTTTATTTTATTTATTTGTCAGAGAGAACTCAAGCAGGGGGAGCATCAGGCAGAGGGAAAAGAAGATTCGCCACCGAGCGAGGAGCCAGATGTGGGGCTCGATCTCAGGACCTTGAGATCATGACCTGGGCTGAAGGCAGGGGCTAACCAACTGAGCCACATAGGCCCCCCTGTAGTAGTGATTTTAAAAGGTTTAAGGAGCAGGTTTTGGTCTTTGAATACCAAGATGGTAATCTCTTCTATATACCATGTGCCATCCCAGCACTAGTGCTTTAGAAAGAATCCTAGAGATTGTAAGGAAGATGATGCTTTTCAAAAAGTTACAATGATGTAGGTAAGCAATAATGCAACATGAAACTGAGACGTTGACAATGTCAACAACATTGAGAGAGAAAATGCTAAGCCAGTAGACACTGTTTGGGAGTAAAACAAAAAAAGTAAAGTGTGGAAAAATGATTGGCATGTCTATTATATGTCAGGCCTGTACAAGGTGCTTCATAAAACATTTAATTGATGCAACATCTAGTTGAGTAAATATGGATACTTGATTAAGAAATTCAGGGAGATTAAGCAATTAGCCTGAGGTCACAGTTCTAGAAAGCAGCAGAAGGGGGATTCAACCCAAGTCAGTTCGGTTCCAAAGTCTGGCCTTTTTTCACTGATTAAGTCCATGAAGAAAATGAAAAGAAGGATCTGAATATATTCCAAATATTTTGAGTAGTTGGAAATGCATTAATCAAGGCAAGAAAGTTTCAGAGATGAGAGGACTCCTTTTGCTTTGATTTTAAATTTTAAGTTGTTTTAGGATATGAAGGAATAAAGCAGACAGTTGGAAATTCAGGTACTCAATAAGGAGAGAAGTCAGGAGTGGAAACACAAGGATTCATTGTGGGGGGGGGAGGGGTGAAAGATTGGAAACATACCTTTTGGAATCAATTGCAAAAAGTTAGAAAACTCTCCATCGACACCACAATGAGAGCCTAATGAAGGGGATCAAGAAAACCCTTCATAACATTTCATTTACCGGAGAGAAGAGAAAAAAGTCCATGGAGGGTAGTGAGGTCAAAGGTCAGGGAAGGGAGTCTAAGACTTCAGGGAAGAGAAGTTCATCAGGGAGTAAACGCTCAATAGTGTCAGATGCGACTGAGGTCATAGAGGGTAAGAACAGAGAAAAGGCCAGTGGATTTGTGTGTAGCGAGGCCACTGGGACCAATGGGAAAACACTTTTAGGAGAGTGGAAGGAGCAGACCTGGGTTTAAAAGTAAAGGTTTGGTAATTAAAGGAAAGGAGGTGAGACATTGGACAGGGATGAGGAAAATAGAACATGCTTCTAGGTTGAGGAGAAGTCAAGCTAGCAAGGATGACTGAAACTTCAGGGAAGGGTGACTGTAGAGAACAAGGCTGTGGAGAAGACAGAAAGGATGAGATCCTATGTTGGGGAGAAGCCTTCCCTGGAGAAACTAAGTCCTCTTCTCTTCAAAGATCCAAGGAAATTTGTGGTGAAGGGCACATAGTGAAGGAAGCCATGTTGCCAGATCTCTGCTTCCTCAATAAAGTAGATGCAAATAATGATCTGCTGAAGTTGAAGGGCTGGAGGGACACCTAAGGTGCATGAGAAAAGCAAATAATCCAAACCCTTTTCTTTTACCTTTTCCTGCCATATTGTTGAATGACCCATTAAGACATGGTTTCTTATTTCCCTTTATTGACTTCTTGTTGTCTTTTTTGGCCTCATGCATGAGACACAGTAGGTTTCCAGCTCTTTAAATGGTTCTCAGTTTTTCCTGGCACTTATGAAATATACTTAAGATTCTACGAAAAAGAGTGAAAATTTTATGAGGATACAATTGTAGCAAAACAATAAATAAGTAGATATAATAAGATATCATGACAACTCTTGTCATAAAAATACCAGATGAAGGACCTAAATTAAGATTTCTGGTGGATTCCTGAAAATAATAGTTAAATCACACAAGCTTTGTCTTTGCTGACCAATGACATTTGCTACACTTTCTAAGCATTATCCTAGGAAAATGGGAAACATATTTCACTTTTAATGATTGTTCCTCATACTTCATTTGCCCTATTTCAAGACAAGAAGAAACATCTTTGTATAGTATAAGTAACAATAACATTGCTGTCGATGATAACAATAAATAGAAACATTTCCAGTTCTTCCAAACCATAGGTCAGGGACTGAACTTTAAAGGATAGACACTGAATTTTATGCTGAATGGGATTAATTCCAGCCCAGCTCCTTGCAGGGCCCTCCCCCGTCCTCCATTTCTCTAGAGATATGAGCAGTCTCAGGGATTTCCTCATTGTAGAGAAAGGGCTGCCATGGAGCGGCTGTGCTTCAATTCTCACAGCTCTCCGAGGAACACAGACAAGAGCAGAACTTGGAGAAAATATGCAAGGGGGAAGGTGAACTGGAAACTTTCTGGGTGGTGCATTTGCAATGTGACTGAAAGCACTGATCAGAATAACACTTCTCTCTTTTACCACGCTTTTTTTTTTTTTTTTATTGTTACTAAAAAATTTTTTCCCAGTGTTTCAAGATTCATTCCCCATTCCCCACACCCAGTGCTCCATGCTTTAGGTGTCCCTAGTACCCACCACCAGGCTCTCCCATCCCTCCACCCCCCTCCCTCCAAGTCCCTCAGTTCGTTTCTGTGTTCAAAGTCTCTGATGTTACCACGCTTTTCATGGAAGGAGCAGAGACATCTTTGTACTACAGAGACTTCCCAAATTGGGATGGGCATAGTAACTAGCCCAAGGCAGAGGAGGCACCGGGTCAGCAGTTCGGTTCCCTTAGTCAAAGCAGAGGTTTAATCACATTTCACATTTGCCTTTTCAAAACTTTTTCCCCGAAGGAGGTCACACAGTTTGACTGTTTTACTCGGTGATAGGCTCTGTGTTATTTATTCACATAAATTAACTTGTCTCATATTAACAATTCTGAAAGGTAGTTTTTATTGCCTCAATTTTAGAAATGAAGACACCATCTATTGGGAAAATAAGTAATTTTCCCAAGATCATTCAGCTAGAAAAAAGTAGAACTGAAATTTGAATCTATTCATATATATATGTATATTCATTATATATATATATATAATTCATTATATATAATATACAAAGCTCATTATATTCATTATATATATATTATTCATTATATTCATATATATATACTATTCATTATATATATGTTATATATATATTATATTCATATATATATACATATACATATATATATACTATTCATTATATATATATATATATATATATATAATATACAAAGCTCATGGTCTTTAAACCCTAGGAAGCCACTTATCCATGGGCCCCCTACACTATATACACTATCTCCTTCACCCCGGCATAGAGTCTTATTCTTTCCCTTGATTGAAAAAGAATCTTGCTTTCCAGTAAATTTGTGTGTAAAAAAGTAAGAAGAAAGCGCCATAATTTTATTTCTGAAAAGTAATTACTGGTATTCAAGTGCTTATTCTGTATTAAATATTATGGGTCCAAACTACTTCAAAATATATACATAATAATAGATTTTGAGAAAAATTTGAAAATATGTTTATAATATAGTATCCACTGAAGATTGGTTTCAACCTCAGTACTCAGTCAAAATTTACTATTTGACTTCAGTTTCAGACTTAAACTTGGCTTCTGAAAGTCGGAAGAGCTGAATGCCTACAGCAGAACGTAGCATGAGTAATACAGACAAGCTACATTACTCAGATTAGTATCAATACCTGAACATTCTCTTTCAAATATAAGTGCTTCTGAGCTTACATATTATATATTTGTAACATAAGCTGTCTAGAAGTGAGATTTTATAATGAAATTTATAATATATTTATTTATAGAAATATTATAATACTTATAAGCATTCTAGAAAGTACTTAGAGTAAAAGCTCACTTGTGTATTTTGTTCAGATTTTGTCAGTTGAAGCATAAGTGCATTTTGACTATCCTGAGAATAAAATGCTGCAATAACTGATCATAATTGTAAGTTTACTAATTTTATGCACCCAAAATGGCCCTCAACTACTAAGAACTTTGAAATAAAGATTGACAGTTACTGTAAATATAGGTCTATAATCCTTTCTCCCATATATCTTATAGAGTTCAGAAATATTTAGATTTCAGAAAGGTAATATATTATATGGATCACATTTATTGACTCTTCTGGGGGGGTGGGGGACTGGGAAACAAAAGAACAAGACATATTATTGCATAGTAAAGTCTATGAATACTTCTACTGAGTTTCACATCAAATCAGACAGATTTTGTGGCCAAGTGGTAAAATATTTTCATTTCTCAGAGCTTTTGTATTTTTTTAAAGGTTTGTTTATTTATTTTAGAGAGAGAATGTGTGTATGCATGGGGGAGACAGACGGAGAGAGAGTCTTAAGCTGCCTCCCTGCTGACCCCCCTCCCCAACAAGGAGCCCCACCTGGAGCCCCTGAGATCATGGCTTGAGTGGAAACCAGGAGTTGGTCGCCTAACTAACTGTGCCCCCCAGGTGCCCTTCAGAGCTTTTGGGTCTTTAACTTACAGGTAAAGGATTATGGACCTCTTTAGTGGAGACATTAGCTAGATAACTTTAGGAAGGGTAACAAATGTTTTACAAACAAATGTAGTAATATAAGACAGAAAAATAGAGATAGATATTGTTAACATCATACCACAATGCTAATCCTGATAGTCTTTTTGTGATCTGAGATTCATAACATTAAGCAGCAATTATCTTTTAAAATAGTATTTAATTTTTAGTTATTTGGTTCCATTTAGGTCATTTTTCAAGAAGGTAGCTCTATTTGGGATTTCTTTATACCTTGTGAGGACAAATTTAAAAAAACTTAAATGTTACCAACTATAAATTCCACAAGGATAAAAAGCTCTAAAAGAATGTACAATAACATTCATGATGAAGATAAAATGTACGAAGAAAAGAAGATAATCTTAGAGAAAGATAAGGTACTCAAAACATAGCCTGTACTTACTACTCATATTTCAAAACAATAGACTTTGTAGGAATGTTTTAGTGAGATATTTTCTTCTGGTTTTGAGCCCATAAATTCAAAAAATTTAAACAAAAAGCTTGTTTAAATGATTGTTATAGCTCAACATCTATGTAAAGATTTTCAGACTTAACTACATTGTGGGTTGTGGATACAAATTTTCTTCAGAAAACATGCTACTGAAAAACACCTGTTTTGTACAAAAAAAGTGAGTGATGGCACTCAAAATGGGGCATATCTCCATTGACACAAATGTAGGATCTAGAATAATCTAACAGCTGACTATGCTAAGAAATTATTGTTCCTGACTACGACATCAAACTTTGAAAACTAATCTAATTTTTAATAATAAAACTGTAAGCATGCAACTCATTTTTTGAAAGGCTGTATTTTCAAGTAATCTCTACATCCAAAGTAGGGATCAAACATATAACCCTGAGATCAAGAGTTGCATGCTCCAATGACTGAGCCAGCCAGGAACCCCAAGCATGCAACTCTTGACCTCAGGGTCATGAGCTCAAGCCCCACATTGGGTATAGCGTTTACTTAAACATAATAATAATAATAATAATAATAATAATAATAATAATAATGATAATATAATATTGTCATCATAAAAAATGTTTAAAAAAATAATAACCCAAATTTATTTTTGTATCCCAGAAGTTGATTTGATAATGGTGATATTAAACTTCAGCTTCACCAAATACTGATTTTAACAATTGGCCACTTGTATATATTTGGTGTTGTAAATGTATATAATATTGTTCTATAAATGTAGTGTTACTAGTATCATAACAGGATCATAATGCATATAATGTCTAAGTCATTCTTTTGTTATTTGGTTCATTACCTTTGCTGCCCAATTCAACTGTCTTTACTAGCTAGTCTAGTAAAAAATATGATTTCAAGCTGGGATTATAAAAATCAATATAGTGACAAAGATATTGTTACTGATGAAAAATCAACTACTATGTATTGAACTCCATGGGTCAAGCATTGATCTAGGTACCTTTAACCAATAGCTCTGAGAGAAAGGTAGTGTTAGTGAGAAAATCTGCTAGGTGAGAAAATTGAGGCTCAGAGTGATTTAAATGTTAAGTTGGTCTTTTACTTCTTTTATTCTCTTTTACTTAGATTTTAAAAAGTGAAAGATGAGGGTAAAACTATTAATTATTATGGTTATCATATGACAATCAAACCAAAGTAAATTTACAAATCAATGCCAAATTAAACCAATACTGTATAAATCATTAACATTAGTATATTATCTGATGTTATTTTGTTGAAACTAAATTGCCAAGTTAAATAATGGAATGATGTTTTGTGAATTTTACTCTCTTGTCTGCATGATTCCCACATGATTAATGCTCTAATGTATTGACATTAGGCCAGCAGTTAGCTTTTCTTATTAATTTTTGACTTTCATTTATTATTTTGTTCTGCTAATAATTTTAATAATGTCCTGCAAAATATAATTAGGACAATTTTGTAAAGTTTTATAATTTTAACTATGCTAATGTTAACCAACTGTCATAAGTTGGAACACAAACACATATATACTACACACTCCTGCTCTAGAGCCAAGTTCCTCTTAAGTTCAAGTCTATACACTATGCTCAAGGTGATGATTCAGTTTTCCTACCACTTTTCCTCTATTCAGATTACTGGGAAAGCTTTGCTTTTGCAACATGGCATAATGTCATTTGGCTTGCTATGAACCCAATCATAAACAGAAATGTAAACAAGGACCCTGAAATCACATGACATTACTCAGTTAGAAGGTAGTTGTCCTGATGATCCAGAAGATACTTGGGTAACAAAAAGAAAGCACAAAATTAAAAAAAAAGATCTTGAATTTCCAGACTCCAGAGAAAACAAGTGCATAAACATAGGTGCCATTAGAGGTTAGGAAATGGTGCTGTAAAAAAAACCCCTTTCTATTACTGAATAGGTCTGGGAAACTCGTTATCATATTAAAGACTCTGAGAAATCTCATTAACTTTGTTCACTCAGTTCAAACTAGAATGCATTTTGGCAAATGCCACTCTAAACAATGCTGCACCGGGGGTACCAGAATCAACACAGACCCCATAAGACAAAGACTGATCTTCTCAAAATATCGACCAACCAATTGTTTTCAGCTCAGACTTTCTAAAGCTGTTTTGTTTTTGTTTTTTGTTTTGTTTTGTTTTGTTTTGTTTTTTGATGGCGCAGTCTTCAAAAGTCTATAGAAATCAGCTGTTTATACTACATTAAGCACATAGTAATAATATCTGGGTTCAACTTAACTTTCATTTCAAAGAAAAGAATTACATCTTTTATTCTGAATTGACCATAGTGCCTACCACAGTGTCTCACATGTTGTAAACACTTGCTAAATGTTTGAGAATTGGCTGCTGATGCAATTCTGCTAAGCCCCAGGTAGAATTCACAGGCGTAATTTTTGTTGATAATAACTAAGTCCATAGGGATTGAATCACATGAGCACAAATGTCAAAGCATGATACTGTCAGGAACCCTCAGCCCTGTTGCTGCTGAATAAATATAAAGAAATATTTGTGATATATGCAGAAATAAAATATATAGGACATTTTTATTTATGAGCACAATGAACAGGATTGGAAAGAACAGGATGTATTTTTAGCCTGTGTTTTCCCTTCTTATGAGACTGGATGGTTTGATGCTTCATATTTTTAAAAAGATGTTTTCATTTCCTTTGAGATTTTTTTATGAGTTCTTTCAGTTGGGAAAAACTGCTGCCTCCGGTGGCACATAGGTCTGTAGAAGCTACTTGTAGATTTTGGCCCTGGGGACGTAGGTGTTATTGTGTATTTCTATGATAAATTTTCAGGGATATGTAACTTGCCTATAAAAATATGTCTGTGGGCTGAATCTTGGCAGTTAACATTTTAGTAAGAGAATATATTTAGTAATATCCAAATGTCTAAACAACTAACACGTAGGTAAGCTATTTTTAAAAACTGGGTGACAAAAAAATTGCCACCTTTTGAATCTGTTTGGCTATAACTAAATATCAACTTCCAAATTTATTTTTTAAAAAACATTGAGAAACAAGGATTTGAGTTAGCCCTGCCTTGGGTCACCTCGTCATGAAAAACAAATAACCCACATCCTTCATTTGGAAAATTGATGACACTGAGCTGGACTTCTTGAGTCAATATTAACACACCTTGACTTAGGTCCTTGGGTTCAAATTTTGAGGGCTAGCAATGATTTGGGGTTCTCATTATGATCTCCCTTTTTCATTCACTTATTCAGGTAGTTTAATAAGGGTGTGGAGAGAACACTTAGCATCCCTAGCTTGTTCCCAAAAGCACACAAAGACGGCACCTGAGAACTGGAGGGCATTAACTCTAACAGGTGTCTGTAACCTGCACCGATGATTGAAACAAAGGAAGCAACTTTGTAAACTAAGCCCTTTGTTCAATGGGCTTGTCATGAATAGTTTATGGATGAGGATACAAATTAATTAACCTGCAAATTAAAACACCCAAATGAGTGAATGATAAGCACATTTGGAAGACAGATTGCTGTTGTGAAAAACTCCACGCTTTGTACCCAAGCTCCGGTATGCTTCCCTAATCTCTTTTTGCCATCATGCCCACATTTATAAAATTGGGATTGTTTCACAGGGTTGCAGGGTTGTTGTAAAAACTAGACAAATACAAAGTGCTCAAAAACTGGGGATTACATGATGAAAATGTCTTTATGGCCAAGAGTCTGTTGGAGTTTCACAGCTAGAAAGTGCTAATGGAAGTACTTGGTAAGGGAAGGCAGAGATAGCCCACAGCTGTTGAGAAAGGTCCTCGCAGAGGTAATATCTGTATGAGAGCAGACTGTGGACAACAGATGAGGTGGGAGAGAAGAAACTTGATTTACAAAGAAGCCTTTCTTTGATCTCACTTAGGACTACATGCTCAAGCCACATGGAAGGATTATAAATCTAAAATCTCTGCATTTTCACAGTCAATGGGATAGTGCATTGTTCTTAACTTCATGTTTAAGGTGGATATGATTATTATGACTGAAATGTTCTTTGACCAGAAATGAGAAATAGCAAAGAAATCTGTTACTGGCCATATTTTCATATTTTGAAAAATATATCGGTTTGTCTTCCAATCACATATTAAGTTGAGCATTGGCTCGGTGCTTTCACAGACATGATCTCATTTCACCCTGACAGCAATGTTGACAAGTGTGCATTATTATTCTCACTTTAACTCTGACAAAATAGGCTCAGAGAGCCCAGCAGAGCCAGGATTAGATCATGGGTGTTGTTTGCCTTTAACTACACCTTGCTGCCCATTCCATACATGTCCAGATCTGTATCACATATCACAATGATTTCCTACTACTATTCTCTTAAATTTAAAAATAATCAAGTATTTTGGGGGGATATATCGGGGGCAAGAAAATCAAAGTGTGGAAGGAGATCACGAGCTCCTGGAGTGGAGGTGGGATTGAAACGGGGACTGGGTAAGGAGGAGAAAATCAACCATATTCTAAAATAATCCAATGTACTATTAATTAAAATATTTTGAGGTTCCCAGTGAGACCCCAGAAATATATTTATTTCCTCAGTTTCTTACTGGATCTCACAATTGTGGGGGGTGCAAGATTTGTTATCACATGGATTTCTATGATAACTCTGAGATAGTGGTGCTAAAATCCCACCTCTTCCAGCAAGCGCTCCAGGACTACCGGCAAGGATGTAATGACTGCCAGCAACTCCACGCAGGGTAGGCAATATATAAACTTCTATGGTTCCTTCCTCCTTGTCACTCTTTCTCCTCAGGCCTGCTGACCTCTCAGTTTTTCCCGTTAAGTCTTACTCTTTCATCCAACTTTGACGGTCACATTGTCTGCACTCCTTTTATAGTCCGCATAGTGTTACCATCTGCTTATTGGTCTGCCCCATCTTGCAAAGCAAAACCTCCTGACTTGTTTATTTGAAAACTTAGGAAAGATTTTGAATTTGAAAACCCATGAGCGTTTTCTTTTCAAGGAGGACAGCAAAGCTCCCAGGAGCCAGACTGACTTGTCTTGAAGCTTTGGGATATTGTCTAGACTCCCTCTTTTGTGCTTGGACTTGACAGCTTGACTCTGCATGTGGCATAGGTAGATTTTTCAAAGACGACAAATATCAGCACAGTGTCTACCAGAGCCCCAGCCTCTGAAGCCTGTGGTTAGGCTACCACGGTGCCTGTGCTCCCACCTGTGAGCAAAGAGTGTTCTGACAATTGGTGAAGAAAGTTTAGAGCAGATTATAGAATAATTTAGGCATATTTTTTTAAAGATTTTATTTATTTGACAGAGAGAAGCACAGCTAGAGAGGTAACACAAGAAGGAGGAATGAGAGAGGGAGAAGCAGGCTTCCTGCTGAGCAGAGAGCCCAACCTGGGGCTCAGTCCCGGGACTCCGGGATCATGACCTGAGCCAAAGGCAGACGCTTAATGACTGAGCCACCCAGGTGCCCCAATTTAAGCATAATTTTAAAGCTTGTTTTAGGGTTACCTGGGTGGCTCAGTTGGTGAAGCAGCTGCCTTTGGCTCAGGTCATGATCCCAGGATCCCAGAATCGAGTCCCGCATCAGGATCCCTGCTCAGTGGGGAGTGTGCTTCTTCCTCTCTTTTTGTCACTTCTTCTACTTGTCTCTCTCTGTGTCGAGTGAATAAATAAAATCTTAAAATAAAAAATAAAGCCTATTTTATTTTATTATAAAAGTAATCCCTGTTTATTGTACCAACTCTGTGAAAGGTAAGCATTCTGATATGATTGGCAACAAAGCAGATGCGTTTCTTAGCTGATTTGGGGGAAACTTTCCTTCCACAGCCCCTGTTGTCATTAAAAGACAAATGACAAAGGGTATCAAGAAGGTCCTTTTCCTTTCTCTCTTTTCACAACTGCATCTTCCAGAAGAATGGCAGATCTAGAAGTCTTCATAGAGGGACTTCGGGGCCATGCCCTATTATTATAGAGAGAAGGTTAAGTCTGTGACTTTGCACAGCACTTGACCTAAGACCTGGGACATGTCAACTGTTCATTTTAAAGAAGGGCCCATGGAGATGTTCTGGACTATAAAGTCCTCTCAGGCTGTGATTCTACTGCTACAACTCCTATAGAGGAATGTTCAAGGGGGCTATCCAGTTGTTTGTTCTGTTTATTGAACATCTTGTGCATGCAATGCCTTAAGGTAGATACTCTATGAAAACAGACACAGAAATAAACAAACTTTGGTTTCTGCTTTTATGGAATTTTTTGAATAACAAAAAGACTTTGTTTGACATTTAGGTCATTTTCTACTAAAAATAATTCAGTGATGAAATCCCTGTGGTTAAATTCTTTTGCACTTCTATAAATATTTCCTGGGACACATTTTTAGAAGGGGATTTGTAAGGTGTCATTTGGTGATCTTAGAACTCAAGATAAAATAACTAGACAAATGCATCGGACATAGATAGAACTTAACAGATTATTATTTTGATGTCTGTAGGGGTTGAGTGGCTCTAAAACTATGAAAATACATAAAAAGATTGCAAGGATTTGACTAAAAAGACATTTAAATATCTCAAAGTCCAAAGAAATACAAAAAATCCAGTCCAATGAGGCATTTTATTTTCTTTTCTCTTTTTTTTAAAAAATATTTTTATTTTTAAGTCGTTTCTGCACCCAACATGGGGCTCAAACTCACAACCCTGAGATCAAGTGTCATGTGCTCTACCTAGAGCCAGCCAAGCATCCCGCAGGGAGGCATAATTAAGAGTGGGTATCACAGATTCTAATATATCTTAAAAATTAGGTCATAAAATGACTCATATCTAAGGTCCTTTGCTAAGTGATCACCTTTTATTGTAAATGATGACTTCTCCATTCGAGGTTAAAGTATGCCCCTCCAGTGTCATAAACAGGGACCCAGTATTGTCTCAGTCTGTACCACCTGGTCCTTATGAGGCTTCAGCAATATGAAAACACAATGTAAAAGTTACATGGGGAGGTAATCCCCCAAACTATAAAGGATGACATCACAATTTCATTGGTGGCTAAGCATCTTTCAATTCAAATATTTAGAAAATTTTTCTTGGTATTAATATATTTTGTGTTAGGAAATATGTGCATACTTAGTATTTTTGGTACTTTCAGTGTTTGGAATTTGGCTAGTAGTTTTTTTTTAACAGATCAGTTTTTAATTACAGTTTAGAACATTAAATACATAATGGATTTAGGCTCATGATTTAAGCTAAAATCTTACTGAGTTGATAGACATATTAGAAAAGTTAAGTTAAAGTTCATTGTACTTGTGAGTTAGATTTATGGTTTTTTTGATACCAGGAATATTTCGTTTGCTAAATCAGACAATTATAGTATTAAAAAGAAAATGAATATTTTCAATTTGTAAATAGACTTTCAGATGTTCAAAAGCATTCATTTAACTGTAAGTGAAATCAAGCAATTGATGGTCTTTAAATAGGATTGGGATTATTTATTGGATGTAGAATATTATTTTTAAGCTTAATTTAAAACTTTAATTAAAAAAACTACTGTTTAGAACTTGTAACTTAAAAAATGCTGAATTATCTTTATTACACACAAAAATCCTTCTTCAAAGATAATAAAAAACAATGGCTTTTAACACAGGATTAACACAAATGCACAAGTCTCATTTGGTAACTATTGGGTTGTCTGTGTTCAAAGCTTTGAATTCTCTACCCCTGATTAGGTTATCCCCACAATACGCGTAGTATTATCCCCACAATGTATTTTTAATCTTTCTTTTTACTCTCTTATTTTATTATTCTTATTCTACTGAATTTTGAACAATCTTGGTCTGGGGCACACATTCTAACTTACAAGTTGATTGGCATAATGCACTTCTAGGGGATATAATGCATGTTTAGAATTTAGAGATTCTAAAGAAATCTACTGGTTGCAAAATTTTCATATTATTAGGTAGGGAAAAAAACTAAGATGACTTTATGAAAGAACCACAAAACGAATGAAAGTTTGTGAAATACGCCCTACAGGAAAAAGTTTAAAGATCTGAAATATGTAAACTGGAGAAAACCAAAATGTCTAAACAAAGTGGGTTTAAATTTGCCTTGTAAATACTGGTTGGAGTCCTTCCAATAAACTCCTCCCTTCTCCTCTCCACATGAAACCAAATGAAGCTGAGATTTTTTTTTTTTTTAATATTCATTAGCTGGTCCTTTAAGTACAGAATTTGAGGCTTTCTCAATATAGGAAGAGATAGTCTTTGAATTATATGTTATGCAGACATTTTCTTTCCATTAGAGATAATAAAAAAGGAGAATTCACTTTAACTATAGAAAGAAGATAATAGGTTGACATGAAAAAAAAGCTTTAGATCTCAAGACAGCGTTGTACAATTAATGCACTACTATCTTTTTTTTCTGGAAAAAGAATGAAAATAAATAGAAGCCATTTTTGTTGTTGTTGTTCTAAACAGTGTGATTATTTTCTTATAACTCAAAATTTAGTTTATGTTTTGTACAGATTTATGAAATGATAATGCTCTGCTACACTAAATACTACCCATATATGATCAGTATTACTGTTTTCCATAATGTTAAGCCATGACCTATGCTTTCAAAGGCCCTATTTCTTCCTCAAAATATCTCTGATACCAAAAAGTGATCTCAGGATGGATTCTCCACTTAATTTACAAGTTATTTAAAAATATCTTAAATTAAATTTGCATGCACCTAGATATCAATTGTTGGTTATACTTTTAAAGAGTTACTGCTATTTCAGAAAATATGCAAGTATGAGCTGTTGGAGTTCTCCTTTCATAAAGATAGTAGCCTATTTTTTAACTAAAACTTTCTCATTTTAAAAAATTTTCTGGTATTGGAAAATAATGTGTTTCCTTTATTTACTGGTATAAAAAAAAAGACTATCCATATGTCTCTATGCCTATTAACCTACCTTTATGATAAGTTAATTGACATTCTTTTTGTTCGCTTGTTTATTATGTGATTTTTATTTTTATGATGGTTTAATGTCAACTAATGTGGGGGTGCCTGGCTGGCTCTGTCAGTAGAACGTGCGAGTCTTGATCTTGAGATTTTGAGTTCAAGACCCATGTTGGGTGCAGAGCTTACGTAAAAAAATAAAATAATATCAACTAATATGATTGTACACATGTCAAATTATCATATTCTGTGAACATTTCTGTTACATATTTTAAACGCTTAAGTACAAATCTATATCTGTAAATGGCTTACTGTAGTGTCTAACATATTTCATAGGTAAGTATTGACAAAAATTCAAAAACTCAACCAAAAGATCTAATCAACAAATTAATTAAAGTTGCAGGATACAAATTTAACATACAAAACTCAGTAGCCTTTCTATACACTAGCAGTGAATTTTCTGAAAAATAAATAAAAGAATTGATCCCATTTACAATATATTTATTTTTTTAATTTTAAAAAAGATTTTATGTATTCATTTGAGAGAGAGAGAGTGAGCGAGAGAGAGTACACAGGCAGGGGCAGAGGGAGAAGGAGAAGCAGACTCCCCACGAGCAGGGAGCCCAATGTGGGGCTTGATCCCAAGACCCTGAGATCATGACCCGAGCTGAAGGCAGACACTCAACAGACTAAGCCAGCCAGGTGCCTCACATTTACAGTATCTTAAAAACAATGAAATACTTAGGAATGAATTTTATCAACTCCATTCTTTGATGACCAGAGATGACCCGAAAAAGATGCCTAGGAAACCTCACAGAGTAGAAGCAGAAAGAAAGGAAGGGAGGTTAAGTAGCTCTAGGGCATAGTCAGGTTCTACACAAAATTATAAAGATGTCAAATTCAGTCCTCTAGTTATTCCAACTTCCCTACCTCCTTTCAGGCCCCAGGAAATTAGCTCCTCAGAACCCTCACTGTCACAGTCCCCGCTCAGAACCACACTTGTGTTTCTCTAACCAACCTGTCTTGGGCCCTCAGGGCCTTGTTTTTGATGAAATGAAAATCTGCTCATCTGACAAAGCGTACTTATTAAGTTGCTAATAGGTACCCCTTGGCTAAAATGATCTTTGCCAAATAGCACATTTACTTTATAATCATATTCTCCTGGTTATTTAAAACTTCACTCAAAGAAATTACTTCAATAATAAAACTCTCTGGTACTTTGTTCGGTCTGGGTAGGGAAAGCAGATTTGGTGGTGGGGGGGGGGATCTAAATACTCCATGTACATTCATTCATTCAGTAAATAATTACTAAGCAGTTCCTGTGTTCCAGACACTGTTCTGAGCCTGATGACATTAGAGAGGAACAAGATATGCAATTCCCCTTTCTCATAGGATTGTGTTCTAGTGGGTTTTAGGGGAGATAACTGTAATTTCACATCATGACATGTGCTATAATGAAAACACAAAATGGTGATGAGATAGAGTGACTGGGGGAGGCTGGGCAAGATAGAGGGCGTGGGTGGGAATGGTGGGGGGATGTGTTCCTTCTTCTGGATTGGGCAGTCTTGGGACTCATCTCTGAGGAGGTAACACTTCAGCTGAAAATCTGAGTAATATGGAACTAACAGATAGACATTTGGAGGCAGAGAGTTTTCCAGGAAAAATCTTCCAGTAAGATTGAATGGTCTGCATAAATTCAACCAAAGAATACTAGTAATCCTGGCAATACTGGGCTCTCATTGTCTCTATGGGTTCCAGAAAACTGGGAAATTCAGACCAAAATTTGACATCTCCCATGATCTTTTTCTTTTTAGATTTCAATCTTCTAGTCAATTAGAAAAGTCATACTTGGTTCATATAAGCTTATAATTATTCATGTATTCATTAGTTCTTCAACATTCATTAAATAAATATCTATTACTACCATGTGCCAGATGATACAGCAGTGACCAAATACATAAAAATCCACATCCAGGGGCGCCTGGGTGGCTCAGTTGGTTAAGCGACTGCCTTCGGCTCAGGTCATGATCTCGGAGACCCGGAATCGAGTCCCACATCCGGCTCCCTGCTCGGCGGGAAGCCTGCTTCTCCCTCTCTCACTCCCCCTGCTTGTGTTCCCTTTCTGGCTGTGTTTCTCTCTGTCAAATAAATAAAATTAAAAAAAAAAATCCACATCCAGGGGTGCCTGGGTAGCTCAGTTGGTTAAGCATCTGCCTTTGGCTCAGGTCATGACCTCAGGGTCTTGGGATTGAGCCCCGCATTGGGCACCCTACTTGGGGGGTGGGGGAAGCCTGCTTCTGCCTCTCCCCTCTGCTTATACTCTCTCTCCCTCAGGTAATAAATAAAATCTTTAAAAAAAAAATCCACATCCATATGGAGTTTGCATTCTAGTGTGAGAGAGATACAATAAAGGAAATACCCTATTTCATGAAGCGTAAGATGCCCAGGTTCTCACATTTCACCATTTCTGAAATTGTAATGTGGCTTATTCAACACTATCTTATATTTATAATTAGCAGCTGTTTTTCATTCTTAGTGATGCAAAAAGTATTGTATCTTATAATCAATGGCATCTTAGATTTGATGAATTTCAGTTAATAAAAAATAAGTGCATAGTTAGTGCTAAGTACAAAATAGAAAAGTAAAGCAAGAAGGGAGAGGTCTAAAGTGCTGGTGATGTTGGGAGGCAGGGGAGAAATTGCAATGTTAGATGGAAAGGTCTCATTCAGGTGACATTCATGTACCGACTTGAGGATGGTGAGGAACTTGAGAGATGGGGAGACATGGGGTCATGTAGGGGGAAAGCATCCCAGATAGAGAACTGCAAGTGCAAAGGTCCTGAGGAGCTTGCCAGGTGTGCTTAAAGAACAGCAAGGAGAGACGTGATTGTGACAGAGTGAGCAAAGGAGAGAGAAGTTCAAAAAGGTAATGGAGTGCCAGTTATGAATGGCTTTACCAGTTGATTTGATGTTGATGGAAAAGGAGACTCCAAAAAAGGATTTGAGGAAAAAAATATGAAGAACCCAACATGGGGCATGTTGGGAAATGTCAAGGTGTCAGTTTATCCTTGTGTCAAAACTCAAGAGAGGGCCATGTTGGAACTATAAATTCAGAATATATATATAATATATATAATATATGTATAATATATTCAAATTGTTTATAAATTTGGGATAAGAATGTTAAGGATTGAGTTGGAGGGAGGAGTGGTACTCCAGCATTTATCTGTGAACCAAACAGGGAAGCTTGTCATCAAAGATGCCTGACTTACCTATTTAGCACTAGGAAGGAACCTCACTCACAAGGCTTAAAATTTCCTAGTTTCAAGCCAATTAATTTAAAAGACCCTGTGGGATACATTTAGCAATACTGCATGCATTTATCACAGTGGATGATGGGATAGGTGGTTATTCCTTGGGGAGCCAGATACCTTCCGGGACTAATATATGGCAGAATTGAGCACAGCTGTGCCATAGATATCACCCAACTAGATTTTTCCCATTCCTTGAGAGGTTACAAATAATAATACCAATTTCCCTACTCTTAAAATAGGAATATAATAACTACAATATAAGATTATTTTGGTGAGATAAAGAAATAAACGAAGCATTTAATACAGCATCTGGGAGCACACTGTCAAATCCATAGGTGTTTGTTTCTTTATTTCTTTTTCCAGGAACAGTCTTGAAGATATTTTTTTAAAAATCCACTGGACCAGAGTGTAAAGATATGTTCCAGAAAACCACCCAATGGCACCTGTGATTATAAAAAATGAATGTGTGAAGATATTCCAAGATTATCTTGGAATCATATGAAAAGATTAAATGCACCATCTTTCCCCCCTTTGCAATGTACAAGGAATGACTGTAATGCTTTTCCTCACTGAAACTGCTCTTACATATACCTTAAATTGTATCAACAATATTATTTGCTATTTATCTTAATTTTAAAGACTGGTACTAAAAATCTAGGCTTCTAGAAGAAAGAGAACTTTCTAACATGGTGCTTCATCACACATATAACATAGCACTGCATATCGATTGGTCAATAGATTAGTTTAATGGATGCCCATGTATTTCTTTAACAACTTTTTTTTTTTTTTGGGACTTATGTACTGGGGAGTGAGCTAACCACTGGAAATCCATTGGTGAATAAGATAGATAACATTCATGTTGTCAAAAAGATTAATATAAAGAGTAAAGTAGAGAATGAGAAATTTTACATTAGGAGTAAGTTCAATGCACCATGAGAAGATAAGAGCACCAGGACTTTCCCTCAAATCTTCCGTAACTCACTGGAGATTTCATTTACTGGAGTTCTAGCTTCCAATGTCACAATTCCACTTTATGAGTAGCAGATGATTTCAAATATAGCTTTGAAATAGACTACCTCATTAGCATCATTTTTTTCCTCATTAGCATCATTAAAGTTTTCCTTTTCCTTTCTACAACCAGAGAAGTGCGAATACGAATGCCTGAATCTACCCCAAGTGGGGTCAACCACTATCAGAATAGGGATGATGGTCATTTTGCAAATCAAGCCTGAGTCACAGTTTCAATGAGTAAATTATCTCTCTGCAGATCTTTCTGTAAAGGTGCAAGAATATAAATGTCTTGGTTAAATAACACCAATGCTATTTTCCTACAGAGAAACCAAATCTCAAAAAAGGATTTGGATTTTCTTCCTGGAATATTTACATTCAACGGCTCCTGGAAGCAAAATCTCCCAGTGGGTGTAGTTCTTGAGTGTGATAACTTCTTAAGCCACTTCACAGTGTTGTTGTTGTTTTTTTCCCTCTCACATTTCAAAGTAGACTACTAGCTTCCCTCAACCCTTATAGAGTGCTTATGTGTCCTGGGCTCTAGGGGTGAGGAATTGGATAGTATTCACCTCACAGCCTCTCACCTTTCTTTCTGGACATTGTGAATTCTCTTTGATCAACTTCCAACCACAGAGGTCTCTGTGATATTTGTTCATGGAGGTTTACTATCTGATGCTTGCATCAGATGATGTAGACAAAAGAAAACCATAAATAAAATTCAGCAATATCCTGAACCACCTAGGAATGACCCATACTTAGGGAGAAACAATTTTATTCAAAATTCTTTGCTTATCCACTAACAAGTAACTTCAGAAAACATCCCTACAAAACACTGACAATTTCTATTTTTTCAAAAATGTTAAGTAATTCAATGAGGTTGAATCAGGGGCAAAATATTGGGGAAATTATTCATGGTTTAAAATTTGTCCTTTTTTTAAATTTAGAAGTATACTTTCCATTTTAGTGGAAAAAAATTATTACAGTTTTTGCCCAAAATAAAAAATGCTTTTTTAAAGCTAGGCTTATATGGTGAGTAATAATTTATCTTATATATTTCTCAGTTAAAAATATCACATTCAAATTCAAATTCCCATCCTTTTTGTTGCCTCTTTGTAGACCTCAGTGTGTGAGTGCTCTACAGATACACTTTTTCAAGAGAATCTGAAATTTGTTGAGAAGGATATAAGCTTACAGTTTTGGTAATGAAGATAAAGCATGTACTAATTAGGTCAGTTAGTGAAGGCTCTAGGTCCTCGGGTATCTATAATAAATGATACAATGTAATACAATAAAAAATACAACATAATAAATAAGTTGTATTGTAAGAATTTCTTTACATCTCTCTGATTAGATTGTCAGTTACTAGAGATCAGGGACTGAAATCCTTAAGTATGCACAGACGTAATACCTAATGGAATTTCAACAAATAATTCTTGAACTGGATTCTCAAATGGGTCCTAAAGGCAATTAGAGTATGGATAAATAAGAATTGGGATGAAAATTCAAAATAAACTTTTAATTCTGGTCATGTATATCTTTGAGGTATTTTAAGATAATAGTAGGTAAGAAGGTGAGGCCAATCCCCAGAGCAGTGAGACACATTCTATGAGCAAACTAGTCTGAGAGGAGATTTTTTCCCTGTTTTTTCTTGGTTGTTGTTATTTCTAGTATCTGCAATTAAATGAACGGAACTGCTGCATCCAACAATTTTCAGTGCTTATTGTCTATTTAAAGCCAAATATAGCAAGATTCCCAGAGCAGTGGGTAAATCTTATAATGGCTTTGCTTCTTCACCTTCCCAACAGTTGTGTGTCTGTGTGTGTGCCTGT
>PITA01003193.1:0-110682 GCA_004023965.1 Spilogale gracilis
CCCACACATTTGGTGCAAGGAAGCAAGATACACAGATGGTTTTTTTTTTTTTTTTTTTGACTTAACTGCCTTCCTTTGGTAAACACAGGCCTTGTAAAGGCATCAATCACCAGGGGGTCTTAGATATGTAGAGGCCTAAGTCGCCAGGGAGTTTCAGAGCCTGTTCTGCTGGCCTTGAGGCTAAGCAGGCCCTAACACTACCAGAGGAGGAACCAGTTCTAATCCTGATTGATTGCCTTGAAGGGTCTGTCCCTTCTCTTGGTAGATAGGAGTTAGTCCTTTTGAGGAACTAGCACACAAGTGGAAGAGTCAAAGTCACAAATAATTTTCAATGAGAGAGTTATCTAGTATAGGAGAGTTAATTTTCATGGTGTACCTTCAGGATAAATTTCTAGAATTGGGGATGCTGAGTCAAAGAATAAATGCATATGTACTTATATTAGCTATTGTCCAGTTTCCCAACATAGTGGTTATATCATTTCATATTTCCTACAGTAGTGTAAGATAATGTCTCCATAGTCCTCTTATTTGCGGGGGACCCAGTAGATGCCTGAAACTGCAGATAGTACCAAGCCTTATATATACTATGTTTTTTCCTATACATACATACCTATGATAAAATTTAACTTATAAATTAAACACAGTAAGAAATTAACAAAAAAAAATTGTAAAATAGAACAATTATAACAATATACTGCAATGAAAGTTATGTGAATATGGTCGCTTTTTCTCTGAAAATATCTTACTGTCCTGTATTCACCCTTTTTTTAACTTTTTACTTTTTAATTAATTATTTATTAACATATAATGTATTATTTGCTTTGGGGGGTACAGGTCTGTGAATCATCAGTCTTACACAATTCACAGCACTCACCATAGCACATACCCTCCCCAATGTCCATCACCCAGCCAGCCTGTCCCTTCCACCCCAGCCCCCAGCAACCCTCAGTTTGTTTCCTGAGATTAAGTGTCTCTTAGGGTTTATTTCCCTTCCCAGTTCTATCTTGTTTCATTTTTTCCCTTCCTACCCCCATGACCACCCACCCTGCCTCTCACATTCCTCATATCAGAGAGATCATATGATAATTCTTTCTCTGATTGACTTATTTTGCTCAGCATATGCATTCACCTTCTTGTGATGATATAAGATGATAAAATGCCTGCATGATGAGATGAAGTGAGGTGAATGATACAGGCACTGTGATGTAGCATTAGGCTACTACTGACCTTCTGACAGTATGTCTTCTTGACAGTGGGTGACTGAAACCACTGCGAGTGAAACTTGGGGGAGAGAGGGGGTGGATTAATGTTATTTGCCAATTATACTTCAATTAAAAATAAAAATAAATGGAAAAATTAAAAATCAGGGGAACTACTGTATTTTTTCACAGCCTTGCCATTTAAATATATTATCAAGCTTTTGAATTTTTGCCAGTCTGATGGGTGAGAAATGAAATCTCAGATTAGCTAACTAAAAAAAAGCCATATTAAGGATCAACTGGGTGGCTCAGTTGGTTAAGTATCTGACTCTTGATCTCAGCTTAGGTCTTGATCTCAGGGTGGTGAGTTCAGGCTCCGTGTTGGGCTCACAGTGTGGGGACTACTTAAAAAAAAGTAAAAAGTCATATTAAAATGAATCTTAAGGATGAAGAATGTATTTTCCAACCTTATGTGAAAGGAATTAGTTTTCCTGTCCTAGGAAATGAGGTAGATACATCCATTATTTCATTCAACTGTGTATCAGATCCTGTGAGTAGAGGAATAGGCCCAAACTGGCAGTAGGAAAATTCCTGGCAGTGGCAGAGTGAGAGAGAACACTTTTTATCCAGTAAGCTTTCAGCTTTCAGCCTTCTTCACCTCTATTACAGCCTTCCTGAGAACATTTTAGGTGATTACTCTGGAGTCTAGAAGATTTTTTTTTTAAAGATTTTATTTATTTGAGAGAGAGAGTGTGAGAGAGCGAGAGAGCACGAGCAGGGAAGAGGGGGAAGCAGGGAGCTTGTTGCAGGACTCCATCCCAGGACCCTGCAATTATGACTTGAGTGGAAGGCAGACACTTAACCAACTGAGCTACCCAGGTGCCCTGAAATTATTTTTAAAAAATATCTGCTAGGGACACCTGGGTGGCTCAGTCAGTTAATCATCTGCCTTCAGCTCAGGACATGATTCCAGGGCCCTGGAATCGAGCCCTGCATCAGGCTCTCTGCTCATTGGGGGGCCTGCTTCTCCCTCTTCTTCTGCCCCTCACCCCCCACTCGTGGTCTCTTCTCTCTCTGTTCTCTCCTCTCTCTCTCAAATAAATGAATAAAATATTTTAAAAATTAATTTCAAAATTGCAAAAATAGTTGAGTTCCCCATCCCCCAAACCAATAGTCAGCAACTAGAACTCATGGGCAATGTAAGCTGCAGCCTGTATTTGTACAGCCCTTGTGCTAAGAGTGGATTTTACATTTTTGAAGGGATTAAAAAACAAAAACCAAAAACCTAAGGACTGTGCAACAGAGATCACATATGGCCCTGCAAAGCCTAAAATATTTTTTATCTGGCCCTTTACAGAGTTTGCCAACCCTTTCCCTTATCCATTTGAGAATCCATTCCTGACATGATATCCTGTCACCCCAGAATACTTCAGCATGTACTTCCTACAGAGATATTTTTGTAGCTGTGATATAGCCCCTAAAATCAGGAAATTAACATTGATCAATACCATCACCTAATCTATAGATTAATTCATACTACCCCACAAGTCCCAGTAATGTCTTTTACAACAAAAGGATTCATCCGAGGATCAAGTGTTAAAATTTTATTTCTTTTAGTCTTCTAAAATTCAGAACAATTCTGTAGTCTTTTCTTAACTTTTATGACTTTGACACTTTTGAATGTTATAGGCTGGTTCTTTGATAGAATGTCTTGCAGTTTGGGTTGTCTGATATTTCCTCAGGATTAGCTTCAGGTTATGCATTATTAAGAACAAAGAACTTTTCTTCTACCCTCTTAGCTCAGTGCCTGAGGCCTGTGAATTAAACTAACAAAAGAAAGATTAGTAGGAGAAAAGGCATACAATTTTTATTAATATTTACATAGAATAGGAAATGTAACTCAGAGAACTCAAGCTTACATTCCTTTTTACAAAGAAAAGTGGGTTTGGGCTTCAAGGGATGATAATTTGTGGGACATATAGGAAATATGTGGAGGAACTAATGGAAAGTAAAGGTTGTTTATGGAAACATATTGTAGCTCTTCTCTCCCAGGTACAGAGGGACACATTCCTCAAAGGGATATCTGCCTAATTTCAGACAGATAACAAGAGGGCAGAGAATTCTTCCTGGATCTGTTGATTCTTATTTACCTTTGGTTTAAAATAATCCTTTTACCAAAATAGCATATTTTGGGGTGGCAAATTCTGGTCCTCTTCAGCATGTTTAGCAGGATGTTCCTTTTGCTGTTCATGAAAAAGTGTTGTGTGTCCTTCTTATTGCATCCTATCAGGTGATACAAGCTTTCATTTTATCCCATTACTCTGGTATTATGCTAGATTTCTCTGCTGTAAGGTTACATTTTTAAACCTCTCTAAGTATTATTAGTAATTTGATTAATTAATATTAGTATTCATTATTTTGAGGGAAAGTTATGTAACTTTTAATGAAATTATGTAACTACTTCATTTCTCATCAAATTCTAACCCACTAATTTTAGCTTCCATTGATGTTTCTTGGCTGAATTTTTACTCTATGCTGGTTGTCAAATGGTATTTTTCAAATTCCATCTTTCTTTCTGCACTCATCAGTTGGCATTGCATTATTAAGAGAAAGGTTTCTCTTCTTGTTCATTTTTTCTCTTGTATCAGCGTGACTTCAGGGGACCTCTTATTTTGTTTAATGGGTTATAATCCGTTTTTTAAAATATTTATTTATTAGAGAACACAAGTGGGGAAGGGCAGAGGAAGAGGGAGAAAGAATCTGAGCAGATGTCACACTGAGTGCAGAGACCGATGGAGGGCTCAGTCCCATGATTGCGAGATCATGACCTGAGCCAAAACCAAGAGTCAGACTCTTAATCAGCTGAGCCATCTAGGTACCCCTATTTAATGGGTCATAATATATTAATAACATTATATATTTTGATGTTCAAATTATACTGCATATGGTCAAAGGGAGTCTCTTCATGCTGGCTTTTAAAAAAAATTTTTTTTTTAACATGTCCCCACCATTCTTTGAGAACTTCATTGGCTGCTTTCCTTTGACTACCAAGTGATGTATAGCTTTAAAAATGTATGGTAGGACAATTCTCTCCCATTCATTATTTAGGCAAGTAATAATAACTGTATCAGTTCTGGGTCCTGAAAATACAAACATGCTTAGAATATGCAATTTCTGAAGCAGTGCCCACTCTTGGGCTTTTGAATTTCTTGCCCATCTCTGTGGCCAGGTTTATTCATTTAGAATCCTGGGAATGTGGAGCACCTGGGTGACTCAGTCCGTTAAGTGTCTGCCTTTGGCTCAGGTCATGATCCCAGGGTCCTGGGATTGAGCCTCGAATAATAGGGCTCTCCACTTGGTAGGGACTCTGTCTGCTTCTCTCTTTCCTTCTGCTGATCCCCTGCTTATGCGCTCTCTCTCTCTCTCTCTCTCTCTCTCTCTTTCTCTCTCTCTCTCAGATAAGTAAATAAATAAATGTAAAAAAAAAAAAATAGAACCCTGGGAATGTGAACATCAACTATAGTCACCAATGACAGAATTATCTGGTCTCTAGATGGTGGGCACATTTACTGAGGTGTGGTGGGTAACTCTTCATATTGAGACTGGGGGTGGGGACATGTTGTCACCATGTTAGGGAACCTTCCCACCATGCCACACAATTAACAGGGAAGGATATTGGCACTGGTCTACATTTGGCCAGTTACATCCCTTCCAGCCCTCTCCACCCTCTGCCCCTCAGGTTTTTTACTTTAAAACTGTTGATTCATTCCAAGCATTCTGGACCTTTTAAATCCACGTAGTGGTACCTTGGACATTGACATTTGAGCTTTAGACCAATGTTTATTTCTTTCCACTTTAAGTTGTTATTGTTGCAGCATGATGTTGCTGAGACTTTTAAGTCTGGCTGTTAAAAACAGCTACAAACTGAATCATACCCTTGTTTTTGTGGATACATGCCTTCGGAATCATCTTTAGAAGGAAGATTCACATTAAGAAAGTCCTACACATGATCTTGGCCAAATGCCAAGAAGCAATTTCACGTTGAGAAAGTCCTAGAGCAAAGAGATGTAAATTACATTCGGTTTTCCAAAAAAAAAAAAAAAAAAAAATGTTAGTACCTTATTGTGACTTAGGACAAACTGCTCAGCCTCTCTGTGCCTCAGGTTCCTTGTCTGCATAAGGGGAATAATAGTACCCATTTTAGGGGCGCCTGGGTGGCTCAGTTGGTTAAGCGACCGCTTTCGGCTCAGGTCATGATCCTGGAGACCCGGGATCGAGCCCCACATCAGGCTTCCTGCTCAGCGGGAAGCCTGCTTCTCCCTCTCTCAGTCCCTCTGTTTGTGTTCCCTCTCTCGCTGTGTTTCTCTCTGTCAAATAAATAAATAAAATCTTTAAAAAAAAAAGCATTAAAAAAAAATAGTACCCATTTTATAGGGTATGAGATACTACACGTAATGCTTTAAATGGTGCCCAGTTGGCACTTAATAAATATTAGCTTATGGTTATTGCTTTAAATACATAGCTAAATTCAGTAGACTGTGAAGAAAATACCAAGAGACCCAAATCTAAGAGAACAGTACCTGAACAGTGGAAACCAGTGTGGAACTTCTAAGAAAATGGGCTAAAGAGGAAGTATATTAGTCTTGATATCCTTTAGGGGAAAGAGGATAAGGCCTTGAGCTTGTTTTGGGGAGGGAGACTATAAGGTAATATGGAATTGAGATCCCATGTATATAATTAGGACCCTTAGAGGACTTCACCCTCAGTAGACTAGGAAAAAAGTTTATTACTGGCATGGAGAGATGAAAAGAAGTTCTTTAGTCTTATCTCAGTTTTAAATAAGGTTCGTAATAATAAAAAGTTTTTCTTAAGAATTTTTAACTGTAGGCTTTTATTGAAGTGAATTTGAGGCCTGGAGCTTATAATGTATATGTGGTCTAGGAACTGATTCTGAGGTGGTAATAACCGTGACAAATCTGTCAGAAAGAAACTTAAAATTTCATTTAAATGGCACACCCTGAAATCAGGTAGTACAAGGTTCCTATAAATAAAGCCATACTGAAGGTGATTTCTTAGTACAAAATTATAGGTCATACAAGGAAACAGTCTACCACAAATGAGATTCAATAGGAAAAAAAAGAGACAATAAACCTAAGAACTTAAGGAAGTAGCATTATGGATAAATATTATGAAATAAATATATTTAAAATGAATAAAAATATAAAAGACACAGAGAAAAAAAGACATATTTAGTAAAGCCCTTATTTCCTTGTTGATCTTTTTCTTAGGTGATCTGTCCATTTCAGTGAGGGGTGTTAAAGTCCCCTACTATTATTTTATTATTGTTGATATGTTTCTTTGATTTTATTATTAATTGGTTTATATAATTGGCTGCTCCCACGTTAGGAGCAAAAATATTTGGTTGTTTGATCTTCTTGTTGGATGGACCCTCCTTCCTCATCTCTTATTATAGTCTTTGGTTTAAAAATCTAACTTGTCTGGTAAAAGGATTGCCACACCAGCTTTCTTTTGATATCTATTAGGATGGTAAATGGTTTCACCCCAAGACATATTTAGTAAAAAAGACCAGGCATATTTGGGGAAAATGTGCATTTAGAATTCAAGAAATTAAATATGTTATGTCATTAAATTTGAAAACTTAACAGTCAGGGTACATAGTAAAGCTGTGGACAAAGTTAGTAAAATTTTATCTACACTTGATCTTAGCCAAAAGGCCGAGAAGCAATAGTAAAATTTTATCTAGAGTATAGCACAGAGATGGAAAGATGTAAAGTGTGAATGAGAGCTAAGAAGTATGGAAAATACAATAAGATTGTCCAACTGAATATAGAGAAATGGGGGAAAGGCAATATTTATAGAGATAATAATTGAGACCTTCCAGAATTTATTAGAAATAAAATAACATCATGCAATACAATAAACAGAAATAAATCTCCACCTAGATACATTGCAGTAAAATTGCAGAACCGTAAAAATAGAGGTCTTAAAAGGAAATAGAAAATGCTCAAGAATCCACAAAAGGGGGGCGCCTGGGTGGCTCAGTTGGTTGGGCGACTGCCTTCGGCTCAGGTCATGGTCCCGGAGACCCGGGATCGAGCCCCACATCGGGCTTCCTGCCCGGCGGGGGGCCTGCTTCTCCCTCTCTCATTCCCCCTGCTTGTGTTCCCTCTCTGGCTGTGTTTCACTCTGTCAAATAAATAAAATCTTTAAAAAAAAAAAAAAAAAAAAAGAATCCACAAAAGCTAATAGAACTCCAACAAATGAGTTCAGTAAGGAAGTCCACCCAAGAAAATTGAAAACAGATATACACACAAATACACAAATGTTCATAGCAATATTATTTAGAATAGCCATAAAATAGAAACAACCCAAAAGCCCATCAATTTATGAATGGATAAATAAAATGTGGCATATTCACAGAATGGAATATAATTTAGCCATAAAAAGAATTGAAGTACTGATAAACGCTGCTACATGGGTGAATCTGGACAACATTTTGGTAACTGAAAGAAGCCCGACACAAAAAACCACATAATGCATTACTCTGTTTCTGTGAAATATCCAGAATAGCTGAATCCATAGTGATAGAAAATATATTGGTGTTGCCTGGTAAGGGAGGTGGGGGATGAAGAGGGGATGGGAGTGACTGTTTATTGTTACAGGAATTCTTTTGGGGGTACTGAAACTGTTCTGGAGTTAGTGGTGATGGTTGCACAGCTTTGCAAGCATACTAAAGACCCCTGCATTACATACTTTAAAAGGTTGAATTCTGTGGTATGTGAATTATATTGAAAAAACACAGCTAACAGTTAAAAAAAAGAACTAGAGAAAAAAATTAAAAAAATTAACTACAAAGGAATAACAATTCTGAAAGCAAGCTTCTTTTTTTTTTTTTTAAGATTTTATTTATTTATTTGACAGAGAGAAACACAGCGAGAGAGGGAACACAAGCAGGGGGAGTGGGAGAGGGCAAGGCAAGGGAGCCTGATGGGCCTGATCCTGGGTCTCCGTGATCATGACCTGAGCCGAAGGCAGTTGCTCAACCAACTGAGCCACCCAGGCACCCCTGAAAGCAAGCTTCTTAATAGCAATAACAGGAGCCATAAAACAATGGGATAATATCTTTAAGATATTGAGAAAAAAGTCACTCTCAGTAAAAGGTTATAAGATTCTAAACCTGCTTAATTATCCTTGGAAGTTACTGAGCAAAATAAAAACACTTTCAGGCAAACATCAATTGAGAAAGTGTATCACTATCAAATTCTCACTGAAATCATAGGTAAGAAAAGAAGAAAGATGTGAGATCCAAGAGGAAATGCTGAGCAAAGAAATGGAAAATCTATGAATAAATTTAAGCAAGCAATTCTTGCATAGAACAGTAATAATTATTAATTTGGCAATATAAAAGCAAGCTAGACCTGAAATACTGGACCAAATAACATGTAAATTGAAAGGGGATAAGAGAGAATTTGAGTTAAGATCTTTTAATTTTGTTCAGAAGGGTTGAGATACTGGCTAACCTTAGACTTTGTTAAGACAGGAGTACTTGTTAAGACTTTAATAATAATGATTACTGGTTGTTGTTGTTTTTTAAAATAAAAGTGTGTAATTACCTCCATTTAAGGTAGGGGTTAAAAAAAATACTTGATTAATCCAAGAAACACTTCCATCAAAAAGAAAGGAAGGAAGGGAAGGAGGGAGGCAGGGAGGGAGGGAGGAAGGAAGGAAGAGAGGAAGGAAAGGCAGAAGGAAGAAGAGAGAAAAAATAGAGTAAGGGAGATTAGGAGAGAGCAGGTCACAGTATCATATAGGGAAATGGGTAAGTCACATTTTAGTAAGGTCTTGAAGATTTTTTCTTTTGAAAAATTTTATTTATTTATTAGAGAGAAAGAGAAAGAAAATGAGTGTGGGAGAGCAGGAACAGGAACCGGGGAGTGGAAGAGGGAAAATAGGTTTCCTGTAGGACCTTGGGATCATGACCTGAGCCCCTTTAGTAAGGTCTTAAAAGAGATAAGGGATTTTTGCCATTGTATTACTAAGGAAAGGGCATTTCAGGTGGAAGGAATAATTAGTGCAATGACAGTAGTAGCTAATGACCTCTATGTTAAATTAGCCTTTGGAAGGTTTTGGGCTGAGTAAAATAATCTGATTTATGCTTTTAAAAGATCACTGTGACTATTTGTGTTGAGAATAGACTGGGGATAGGAGACAAGAGTAAACTAGGGAGAATAGTTAGCAGGTTGTTGAAACAGTGATTCAACAATTCTATTACTCCTTGCTTAACCCTGATAGAGTATACTCTTAATTCTCTTCACCTATTTCACCCATCCCCCCACTCTTCTCCCCTCTGGTAACCATCAGCTTGTTCTTTATAGTTAAGATTCTGGGTGGGGTTTTTTTGTCTCTTTTTTTTTTATTTATTCAATTGTTTTGTTTCTTAAATTCCACACGTGAGTGAAATCATATAGCATTTGTCTTTCTCTATTTCACTTAGCATTTTACCCTATAGATCTATCCATACTGTTGCAAATGGCAAGATTTCATTTTTCTGATGGTTGAGTAATATTCCATTGCATATATATATACCATATCTTCTTTATCCATTCATCTATTGATGGACACTTGGGTTGCTTTCATATATTGGCTATTGTAAATAATGCTGCAATAAACTTAGGGTTGCATATATCTTTTCAAATCAGTGTTTTTGTATTCTCTGGGTAAACATCCAATAGTAGAATTATTAGATCATATGGTAATCCTATTTTTAATTTTTCAAGGAACCTCCATACTGTTTTCCACCCACAGTGGCTGCACCAGTTTACATTCCCACTGATAGTGAATGAACATTCCTTTTTTTCCACATCCTTGCTAACACTTGTTGTTTCTTGTATTTTTGATTTAGTCATTCTGACAGGTGTGAGGCAGTATTGTTTTGATTTGCATTTCTCTGATGATGAGTGATGTTGAACAACTTTTCATGTGTCTGTTGGCCATCTGTATGTCTTCTTTGGAGAAAGTCTGTTTATATCTTCCACCCATTTTTAAATTGGATATATGTGTGTTTTTGAGTTGTATCAGTTCTTTTTTTTTTTTTTTTTTAAGATTTTATTTATTTATTTGACAGAGAGAAACACAGCTAGAGAGGGAGCACAAGCAGGGGGAGTGAGAGAGGGAGAAGCAGGCTTCCTGCCAAGCAGGGAGCCAGATGCAGGGCTCAACCCAGGACTCGATCCTGGGTCTCTGGGATCATGACCTGAGCCGAAAGCAGTCACTTAACCAGCTGAGCCACCCAGGCGCCCCAGTGCAGAAGCTTTTTATTTTGATGTAGTTCCCTTAGAGGTTTTGGGGAGGGGGACCACTTTTGTTTCCCTTCCCTTAGGAGACCTACGTAGAAAAATGTTACTATAACCGCTGCCGGAGAAATTAATACCTGTGTTCTCTTCTAAGATTTTTATGGTTTCAGGTCTCACATTTAGGTCTTTAATCCATTTTGAGTTTATTTTTATGTATGGTGTAATAAAGTGGTCCAGTTTCATTCTTTTTTTTATGTAGCTAACTTTCCCAACACCATTTGTTGACGAGACTGTCTTTTTCCTGTTGCATAATCTTGCCTCCTTGTTGAAGACTAATTGACCATGTAATCATAGGTTTATTTCTGGGCTCTCTATTGTGTTCCATGCCCTCTATGTGTGTGTTTTTGCGCCAGTACCATACTGTTAAGATGACTACAGTTTTGTATTATATCTTGAAATTTGGGATTGTGGTACCTGTAGTTTTGTTCTTTTTCATGATTGCTTTGGTATACAGGGTCTTTTGTGTGTGTATATGTGTGTGTTTCCACATAAATTTTCAGAGTATTTCTTCTAATTCTACAAAAGATGCTGTTGGCATCTTTTTTTTTAGATTTTATTTTATTTTTAAATTTTGTTTTCTAAACATTTTTATTTTCTTTATTTGAGAAAGAGAAAGAAAGAGAGCATGAGCATGAGCAGGGCCAAGGACAGAGGGAGAAGCAAACTCCCTGCTGAGCAGGGAGCTGGACCCAACACAGGGCTCAATCCCAGTACCCTGGGATGACCTGAACTAAAGACAGCTGCTTAGCCCACTGAGGCACCCAGGTGCCCCTAAGATTTTTCTTTTTTTTTTTTTTAAGTAATCTCCACACCCAGTTCAGGGGCTCGAACGTGAAGCCCCGAGACCAAGATTCATGTGCTTTGACTGAGACAGCCAGGCTCCTCTGTTGCATTAAATCTGTAGATTGCTTTGGTTAGTATCGACACTTTAATAGTATTTTCACCCAACCCATGAGAGTGGAATATCTTTACATTTGTTTGTGTCATCTTCAGTTTCTTTCATCAGTGTTTTATGGTTTTTAGAATACAGGTCTTTCACCTCCTTTATTGTTTATTCCTAGGTATTTTATTCTTTTTGGTGCAATTGGAAATGGGATTATTTTCTTAATTTCTCGTACTGCTACTTCATCATTGATGTCTAGAAATGCAATAGATTTCTATATAGATTTTGTATCCTGTGACCTTACTGAATTCATTTATACATTCTACAAGTTTTTCGGTGGAGTCTTTCAGATTTTCTGTATATATAGTATCATGTCATCTGCAATTAAAGTTTTACTTTTTCCTTACCAATTTAGGTGCCTTTTATTTCTTGCCTGATTGCTGTGGCTAGGATTTCCAGTACTATATTGAGTAAAAGTGGTGAGAGTGAACATCCTTGTTGTCTTCCTGACTGTAGGGAAAAAGCAGCATATAGTTTGGCCCTGCTATTCGTTCAGTCTGACAGTCTCTGCTGTAATTTTCCCCATTGAATATGTTCTTTGCTGTGGCTTTTCATATATAGCCTTTATTATGTTGAGGTATGTTTTCTCTAATCCTACTTTGTTGAAGGTTTTTTTTCACAAGTGAAAATTGTACTGACAAAAATGCTTTTTCTGCATTTATTGAAATGATCATATGGTTTCTGTTTTTTCTCTTATTGATGTGATATATGACATTGATTGATTTGCAAATATTCACTCATCCTTCTATCCCAGGAATAAATCCCACTTGATTGTGGTGGGTGGATTTTTTTAATGTATTCTTGAATTTGATTGGTTAATTTGTTGAGGATTTTTGCATCTATGTTCATCAGAGATATTGTCCTGGAGTTTTCTTTTTTTGTGGTGTTTTTACCTCGTTTTGGTATCTGTAGAATGAATTTGAAGTCTAGCTTCTTACTCTTCACAGGGACATTGTCATGGTTGTTACTCTGAAATAACATCTGAAAGTCCTTGATCTTAAATGATCCCAGTTTCTTCTGTGTTATTTATTTATTTGTTTGTTTGCTTATTTGAGAGAGAGAATGAGAGGGAGAGAGCACGAGAGGGGAGAGGTCAGAGGGAGAAGCAGACCCCTTGCTGAGCAGGGAGCCTGTTGTGGGACTTGATCCCGGGACTCCAGGATCGTGACCTGAGCCGAAGGCAGTCGCTTAGCCATCTGAGCCACTCAGACATCCCTTTTCTGTATTTTGGTGATCATGCTTAATGAACCAGAAGTGGTCTTTTCCTCCTCTAAATTCTGAAGGGAAGTAGCCATTCATTTGTTAGCCAAGTACTGAGTTCTCAAGTTTCTCAGAGCAGCTGGAATTGTGGGATTTGGAGATTGGAGAGGTATTGCTTCAGACTGGGAAGGAGACCTCCTAAATGAGTTTACAGCAGCTCCTGCAGGGAGGCGGATAGGGGTCAAATTGCGTACCTGCTGGTTGATGGAAAGAAGCATTTTTGAAGGCTGGGATTTCTACAAATATGGCCACAGTTTGACAGTATCATAGAGATTGCACAGGGTGCTTTAGCCGTTGCTCCCACTATCCACCGAGATGACTATGGTGAAGCATATAGGAAAGTGAAATGCCAGGTCTTGCTCCAAGTGACCAAATGACTGGGATGGTATTAAATAATCAGCAGTGTGATTTAACCCAGTTCTTGCAATAGGCATCAGAGAATCAGCTCAGAAGACTTCTAGGTTTCCTCCCATCAGCTGAGAGTTAGTATGGCTGACTCTGTAAACATCCAGTACTTTCATCTTGCTGGGATGAAGGAATTAAGACCTGATCTTTATCTTCTAGGATTCTGGGGAAATCGCCAGAGCCTGTTGAAATGGAAAAATTAGCCAGTTCTTTGTTTCGGAGCCCAGCTGAGTCATGGCATCTGTACCAGGGTGTTTGACCTTTTTTTTCCCCTGGCAGCTGTTGCAGATTTGCCAATTGAGATTATGTGTACCTTCATAAAAAGGCAGGTGGCCTAGAAATATGATCTTTAGTGTTTTGGATTTTGTTTTAAATTTTAAGTAAGGTCATGGCAAATGAAATTAGAATCAGTTATCTGTCCCTGTGGTGTCAAGAGATCTTCATTTTCTTTCTTTCTTTTTTTTTTTTTAAGATTTTATTTATTTATTTGGCAGAGAGAAACACAGCCAGAGAGGGAACACAAGCAAGGGGAGTAAGAGAGGGAGAAGCAGGCCTCCGCCAAGCAGGGAACCCGATGTGGGGCTTGATCCCGGGAGTTCGGAATCGTGACCTGAGCCGAAGACAGTTGCTTAACCAACTGAGCCACCCAGGTGCCCCAAGAGATCTTCATTTTCATACACAAGGAGTTTAGACATTATGACTTGATATACCTTACACATGCAAGGTATATAGGTATCCTCTCTTATTTTAATCCTTATGACAAATCCTATTCATCCATTCATTCGCTTAACAAATATTTTTTGAGAACCTGCTATGTACCAGGCAGTGTTCTAGGAATTGAGGAATACAGCAGTAAACAAAGCATGCACAAGCTTCTGGCCTCATGGAGCTTAGATTCTAATGGGAGGAGGGACAACAAACAAAATGAATCTGCAAAATATTAGTATGTTATATAGTGATAAATTCTCTTGAGAAAAATACATTGGAAAAGGGAGATAGTTTGGGGCGGGAGTCATGTTTTAAATAAGGTGATCAGGGGCAAATTCATGCAGAAGACTGCACTTGAGCAAAGACCTGAAGGAGGTGTGAGAGCAAACCATGAGGCTTTCTGGGGAAACAGAGGAAAAGGAAATACGATTTGTAAAGGCTCTGAGGCAATGGCTTGCTTGGCCTACTCTGAGAGAAGGGAGGAGGCGCATGTGTCTGGAGTACAGTAAGAGGGAAAGAAGAAATGGAGATTCAGACCTTGAATTCAGATTCAAAGCCTTGTAGGCCACTGTAAGAACATTGACTTTTACTCTCAGTGAAACAGGGAGAATTTTATTTTATTTTATTTTATTTTTTTCAAAATTCTACATTAAAATTTTTTTTATTATGTTATGTTAGTCACCGTATAGTACATCGTTAGTTTTTGATGTAGACAGGGTGAATTTTCAGCAGAATAATGACTTTGATATTACTTACATTAGAAATTTTTTTTCAGTTTTGTTGAAGTATGACTGAAACATAATATATTGTACATGCTTAAAATGTATAATTAGATGGGTTTTGATATATGCATACATCTGTGAAACCATTATGACAGTTAAGATAAACATATCTATAAGTCCCCTGAATTTCCTCATGGTCCATGGTCCCTCTCCTGCCTCTGGTCAGGCACCGACTAATCTGCTGTCACTGTAGGTTAGTGAGCATTTTCTTAATTTAATATGAGTGGAATCATTCAGTATGTACTCTTTTATGTCTGGCTTCTTGCTTTCATCATAAGTGTTTTGCAATTCATCCATTGTGAGATTAGTAGTTCATTCCTTTTTATTACTGGATAGTTGTCCACTGTATGGATATATTATGATTTATCGCTTATGTCAGTGGATATTTGAGGTGGTTTCTAGTTTTTGACTGTCACAAATAATAAACAGCATATAGTTTGGCCCTGCTATTTGTTCAATCTGACAATCTCTGCTGCAGTTCAAATATGTATTGAGAACATTTATATTTTATGTGATTATTGGAATAATTCGCTTAAATCTATTATCTTACTATTTGTTTTCTGTTTTGCCCAACTGTACTGTTTTTCCTTTCTTCTTTTTTTGACTATTTTTGGATTGAGTATGTTTTATGGCTCCATTTTATTTCCTTTGTTGGCTTATTAACTATACCTTGTTTTTAGTAGTTGCATTAGTATTTATAGTATAAAATTTAACTCATTGCAGTTTACCTTCAAGTAGTAGTATATCACTTCACATTTAATTTAAGAGCCTTACAGTGTTGTACTTCCATTCTTCCTTCCAAGGCTTTATGCTGTGGCTGTCCCCCATTTTATATCTACATAGGCTTGTAAAACCCACATTTCCTTTAAAACTCAATAATCTTTTAAAGTGATTTTTTAAAAAAGATTTTATTTATTTATTTGACAGAGAAACACAGCGAGACAGGGAACACAAGCAGGAGGAATGAGAGAGGGAAAAGCAGGCTTCCCACCAAGCCTGGAGCCCAATGTGGGACTCGATCCCAGGGCACTGGGATCGTGACCTGAGGCAAAGGCAGACCCCTAACAACTGAGCCACTCAGGCACCCCCTCTTTTAAAGTGATTTTTAAAAATTAAAACAAGATTTATATTTGCCTATGCATTCACCATTTCTGGTGCTTTTCTTTCCTCTGTGTAGATCCAGATTTCTATCTGGTATCCTGTCCTTTTGCCTGAAGGCCTTAAGGCAGGTCTCTTGGTAATGAATTATTTCAGCTTTTGTATGTGTGAAAAAGTCATTATTTTGAGTACCTTTTTGAGAGAGACTTTTCACTTGGTATTGAATTTGTGGTTCAATAATTTAAGATGTTTCTTTCCTGTCTTCTGGGTTGCATCTTTTTCTGATGAGGAGTCTGTCATTGTTATCTTTGTTCTTCTGTGTGTTACATAATTTTTCTATGTGGTGCTATTAAGATTTTATCACTGGTTCTGAGTAATTTGATTATGATGTACTTTGGTATATTTTTCTTCATGTTTCTTGTGCTTGGGTTCATTGAGTTTCTTGGATCTATGAGTTTATAGTTATCATCAAATTTGGAAATTTTTCAGCAGTTATTTCTTCAAATCTTTTTCTTGTCTCTCCCTTTCTTTTAGGGACTCTACGTGTCTGGTCTGCTTGAAGTTGTCCCACTGCTCACTGTTGCTCTTTCCAATTTTAAAAATTTGCTTTTCTGTTTTATTTTGCATAGCTTCTCTTGCTATGTCTGGGTTCACTGATCTTCTGTAGTGTCTTGTTAATGTAATCCAATTTAATTTTCATTTGATATTCTTATTCTGTAGAAGTTCTCTTTGTGTTTTTTAAATATAAATATTCATAAATCTCTCCTTCACATGCTGATACCTTACTGTAGCTTATTGAAAATATGGAATATAGTCATAATAACAAATTTAATGTTGTATTCTATCATCTGTATCATTTCTGCATCTATTGATTTCCCCCTCCTTATGGGTCATATTTCCCTGCCTTTTTTCCATGCCTAATAATTTTAATTATCTACAGAACAGTGTGGATTTGTTATATGCTGAATATTTTTTATTCCTTTTTTAATTTAAATTCTGGTTAGTTAACATACAGTGTAGTAGTAGTTTTAGGTGTAGGATTTAGTGATTCAACACTTCCATACACCTGGTGCTTACCACAAGCGCTGTCCTTGATCCCCATCACATATTTAACTCATATTCCCCTCCCCCAACCTCTCCTCTGGTAACCATCAGTTTGTTCTCTATAGTTAAGAGTTTTTTTCTTGGTTTTCATCTCCTTTTTTCTTTTTACCCCCTATATTCATTTGTTTTGTTTCTAAATCTCACATATGAGTGAAATCATGTGGTATTTGTCCTTCCCTGACTGATTTATTTTGCTTAGCATAATACTCTTTAGCTCTGTTCACAGCGTCTCAAAAGTCAAGACTTCGTTCTTTTTTATGGCTGAATAATATTCCATTGTGCATATATACCACCTCTTCTTTACCCATTCATCTATCAGTGGGCATTTGGGCTCTTTCCATAATTTGGCTGTTGTTGATGGTGCTGCTATAAACATCAGCGTGCATGTACCCCTTTGATCAGTATTTTTGTATCCTTTGGGTAAATACCTAGTGGTGCAATTGCTGGATACCAGGGTAGTTCTACTCATAACTTTTTGAGGAACCATTATAGTGTTTTCCAGAGTGGCTGCACCAGTTTGCATTCCTACCAAAAAACAGTGTGAGGGTTCCCTTTCTCTGCATCCTCAACAACACCTTTTATTTCTTGTGTTGTTGCTTTTAGCCATTCTGACAGGTGTGAGGTGGTATCTCATCATGGTTTTGATTTGTATTTCCCTGATAATGAGTGATGAACACCTTTTCATGTGTCTATTGGGCATCTGTATGTCTTTTTTTGAAAAATGTCTATTTGTGTCCTCCGCCCGTTTTTAAACTGGATTATTTGGGAGTTTTGTGGGTATTTAGTTTTATAAGTTCTTTATATATTTTGGATACTAACCCTTTATCAGATATGTCGTTTTTATTCCTTTCAATATTTTGACCTTGTTCTGGGATACAGTTAAGTTACTTGGAAATAGTTTGGTCTTTTTCAGGATTGCTTTTAAGTTTTATTAGGTAGGACCAGAGTAGCATTTGGGACTAATATTTTCTTTCTGCTCTTCCATAAATAACCAGACTTTCCCCTTTCTGAGTGGTGGGAGCACAAACGATGCCTGACCGTATGTGTACACCGAGGAATGTTCACCTCCTTTCCTTGGGTAGTTTTCTCAACTCAAGGAGACTGCCAGGCTCTGCGCAGCTCACCTCCTCCCGGCACTACTGCTGGGAAGTCTTTTCAGATAGTGAGCTTGGGTAATCATAATACTCACATTGTTTGTGCCCCTCCCCTAGTGATCACTGTCCTGAATTACTACTTGTCCAGGGTCTGAAATCGTTTCATTTTTTTGGTCTAGCTTATTACATAAGGTGAAGGAGTAATTATATTATTCATTACTCTATCATGATTGGAAGTAGAAGTTTTTTCTGAATTATATTTTAAAGGCTGTTTTGTTGAGAATAGATTCCAGGGGAACAAAAGTGGAAGCAGGAATACCAATGAGGAAGCTAGTTTACCTAATTCAATTCAGATAAGTGGCTTGATCCAAAGTGGTAGTGGTAAAAGAAGTGAAAAAATGATCAGATTTGGATATATTTTGATGTTAAGGCCAACAAAATTTATGATGGGTCGATACACAAAGAGAGAAGTCCAGAATGACACATAAGGTATATATTATCTTCATTTTATAACTGAGAACACCAGAGCATGAGAATTTATGAGGCTTGTTTAAGATTAAACAGCCAATTTCAAACTCAGACTTCTAATTGCAAAACCCTATTTCTTTCTTTTTCTTTGTCTGTCTTTCCTTCTTTCTTTCTTTCTTTCTTTCTTTCTTTCTTTCTTTCTTTCTTTCTTTCGGGTTTTATTTATTTATTTGACAGGGAGAGACACAGCTAGAGAGGGAACACAAGCAGGGGAATGAGAGAGGGAGAAGCAGGCTGCCCACCAAGCAGGGAGCTCGATGAGGGACTTGATCCCGGGACCCTGGGAACACAACGTGAGCGAGGGCAGATGCTTAACTGACTGAGCCACCCAGGCATCACACTCTGTCTCTTTCTACTGTATCACAATGACACTTAGATTGTGAGTAGGATAAGCTACAAGTGCTAAAGGAGTGCAAAGAAAAGAGACATTTTCCTGCTTGGAAGAATAAAGGAGCATTCATACAAATCCTCATTTGAGCTCATGCTTCCTAAAAATTTGGTGTGATTGGGTAAGTCCAGGAGAGGAGGGCATTAATTATTGAGGGAGTAAGGTGACCTGAAGTACAGAAGTCCCTGAGGTAACTTTTGACTCAGGATTCCCTTGAGCTGGGTAAATGACCTAAGCTGAAATCAAGAGTCAGGCACCTAACTGCCTGAACCACCCAGGTGCTGCACCATTGGAGTTTTTAAAAAGGGAATTCACATGATTTCATCCATGGCTTTTAAAATATTACTGTGGCTGATAGGTGAAGAATAGACTGGTAGGAGCAAGAGGGTGGGCAGAAAGAATAAAGTGGAAGGAAGATCCTTCAGAAATCTTTAATCGAATTGAACTAGAGTAGTAGTAGTATGGAAGATAATGGGAATGGCTTGCACTCAGGATATATTCTTAAGGTATAATTGCACAGAACTTCCTGGTTGTTTGATTGTATGAACAATGATTCATAGGTTTTTGACCGAGCCTCTGGATGAGTGGTGGTACCACGCAGTGAGATAGTACAACTTACAGAGGAGTAGCAGATTTTAGAGGGAAATTCAAGAGTTCTGTTTTGGAAATGTTAATCTGAGATGCCTTTTAAAACATCCAGTTGGAGATGTCCAGTAGGCACTTGAATATATGAGTCTTGCATTCACAAGAGAGAACACAATATTAGCAATAAAATGCTGGGTATCTTTAACATCAAAGATTTAAAACTATAAAACTGGAGGGATGCCTGGGTGGTCCAGTTAGTTAAGCATCTGACTCTTGATTTGGCTCAGGTCATAATCTCAGGGTTGTGAGACCAAGCCCCTCATCAGGCCCCATACTGGGTGTGAAACCTGCTTAAGATTCTCTCTCCTCTCTCTTCCTTACCCTTTTCCCCCAACTCCCTGCTCATGCTCTCTTTCTCTCTCAAAAACTGTGAAACTGAAGGATAAAAAAATCATTTAGGGAGTGACTGTAGGGAGAGAAAAAAGTTGTTTCAGATCTGAGCCCCAGAGTACTAAATGGTTTAGTGGTCTGAAAGAGAAGGAGCTAGCAAAGGAGAATAAAAGATGCGCAGCTAGTGAGTTAGAAAGACCAGGAAATCATCATCTAGAAACTAAACAAAGAAAAGCATCTCAAGAAGAGTTACACAGATATTAGGTTGAGCAAAACGCAAGCCCACACAAAAATCCATGGTGCACAATTCTACTTATAGGAAATCCAGTAAAACAAAAATAATATTATATGATAGAAGAAAGTGATTGGGAGATAAGGAGTTGACTGGAAAGGGGCACATGGGAACTTTCTGGGGTAATAGAATTATTGTCTTTTATTTTGGATGTTGTTATATGAATGTATCTAATTATCTCATTGAACACTAAATATCTGTATATTTTATTGGCTATAGATTATATCCCAATAAAAAAATTTTTTAAAAGAGGGAGTTTAAATGATATTGAGAGGTTACATAAGATAAGGATCAGAATCATTGGTGATTTTTGACAGCAGTGATTTCAATGACAGAATGGAGATGATTGTCTCAAGTGGGCTGAAGAGAGACTAGGAAATGAAGGTATGAAGATGACAAGTGCAGAGCCCCCAGATGGAATCTTTTCTAAGATGGGAGCAAAGAACTGCACAAGTCAGGGAGGTCTAGGGAAGATTCTGTTTTTCTTTTTGTGCAATGGAAGAAATGACAACATGTTTTTATGATGATAAGAATGATTTAGTAGCAAGTAGAAATTCATGGCACAGGAGAGGGAGGGCAGTGTAGGCTCAGACTTCTTAAAGAGGAGAGTCAGGAGTTGCCTTCAACAGGAGCATCATCTTTCCTTCTGCTGTGAAGATAGGAAACTAGAGTATAGGGAACCAAATTTGGGCTAATAGGCTTGTATAGAAGAATATGATGTATTTTTGTGTTGTTGCTTTTTACCCAAGTTGAATAAAAAGCAAAGTCAGCAGATGACAGTGAGATTTTGGGAAGGAGTGCTGGAAGTTTGGAGAGAAGATGCGAGTTAGTTGTCTTGGAGAGAGAGTGAGCACACATTGCCTAGATAACTGTAGTGTGGTTAAGGAGACCCACTTGATACTTGTCGTCTTAAATATAGAGACACTGGCCAGCATTATTTGGGGTTTTTCTTTAGTTCCCTTCAGCTGCCTGAGTGCAGTTCTAAAATAGATGGAAAGTTAGGTTTAAAAAGGTTGGGATTTGGGGCGCCCAGGTGGCTCAGTCGTTAAGTGTCTGCCTTCGGCTCAGGTCATAATCTCAGAGTCCCGGGATCGAGCCCTGCACTGGGCTCCCTGCTCAGTGGGAAGCCTGCTCCTCCCTCTCTCACTCCTCTTGCTTGTGTTCCCTCTCTAGCTGTGTTTCTCTCTGTCAAATTAATAAATAAAATCTTTTTTAAAAATTAAAAAAATAAAATGGTTGGGATTTCACCAGGACTGTGGTGTCCTGTGTGTGTATTGGGAGGGGGGTTAAGCAAGGTTTCAGTTAGAACTAGAATTTAAAATGAATGTTGAACAAAGAAGTTGAGAATATAGGGAGTTTGCTGACAACAGAATGAGTTCATGGAGGCACACTGTAAGCTTTTCTTGTTGGAAGATCAGTGAATAGAGGGAGACTGTGTTGAATTAGAGAAAGAGAATCTTGGACATATGATGGTGACTGAGTAATGAGGTCTGTAAGACAGGATTAGGTTTTTTAGGGAAAGGTGCTTATTATTTTTTGTCATGATCTCATTCTTGAGATTGATCTCAATCCTTTCTGTGGCTTCCTGTCACATTTCCCATAGTTCTTTAGGACAGTCTACCAGCCCTACAGAGTCTGGCTGTGACCTACCCCCACAGCCTTTATAACCTACTCTTTTTTTTCCTATCATTCTCTCCTCCTGTCACTCACTTTACTATTTCATGAACATTCCACCTCTTCCCCCCACCCTTCTCTCTTTATCTTTCTTCATAGCAGTACTCTAGTTTGAGGACATTTTCTCTTGTTTCCTATTGCTTCTGTAGCATCTAGGACAGTGCCTGGTGTCAAGTAGTGTTTGGTAAATATTTGTTTGGATGAATATAAATAGCAAGTTTCCCTGATGCCTTTCAAATACACTTATGCACGGTTTCACTAGCAAGTTTAGCACAAAATGGTTTTTCATCAGGATTTGGTTTTCTCCAATCACAAGAAAAAAAACCTTAGGAATTAATTAATATGTTATAGGAAGACAGTTTTTAGAAAGAACCCAGGCCTGTTGTGAAATTTATGGTGAAGTGAAAGTATTACTTAATTCTTTTTTTTTTTTTTAAGGTTTTATTTATTTGACACAGAGAGAGATCACAAGTAGGCAGAGAGGCAGGCAGAGAGAGAGGAGGAAGCAGGCTCCCTGCTGAACAGAGAGCCTGATGCCGGCCTCGATCCCAGGACCCTGAGATCATGACCTGAGCCGAAGGCAGAGGCTTTAACCCACTGAGCACCCAGGCACCCTCCTTAATTCTTGATTAAGTAGTTTTTTAAAAATAAGTTTCATGGGTTAAGCTAATGGTTTCATTTTTATGGCAAGAACATTAATTTTTATGAAATATGAGAATATGACTTGTGTTTTTTGTTTTCTATGTTCATCATGACCATTCTTCTTCAGATACCATTAAGTCATGGTTGTTACCTTTAGAGAAGCTCCTCGAATTTGCTTGCGAAGCAAAATCTAAACTTTAGAAATGCAATGGCAATACAAGATGAAAGTCATGACAGTGACTGAGGTTATTATAAGGCGGAACACTATGAATTATGAAGTCTTTCTGGGGCAAACAGGATTTGCTGCCCCAGTTCAGTTTCAAGTAGTGTACTGCTCAGTCCATGGACTGATGTCACTCTTGTTGTTCAGTAGCCATTTAAGTTCTCTGAGCCCATGGTGGACCCTATTATAACTGACATTTCTGTTTTCATTGCAGTTGTCGGACAAGTAACCGCAAGAGTTTGATTGTGACCTCTAGCACATCACCTACACTACCACGGCCACACTCACCACTCCATGGCCACACAGGTGAGTGCTTGAAGGTTAAGAAAAGTGGGATGAAAGAGTGGCCAGTGACACCTAATTTCTTTTTTACTTCTCACTTTGTGTGGCTCAGCATATTACATTGTTACTTCACTTGGTTGACTGAGGCATACAGAGTTCATGGGCATGCTTTCTATGGGAGAATGTGTTCAGTCTATTTTTGACTCTTAGTTGTGTTCTGCCTCGACCTGCCGACATTTCTTTTGGTCTTGTACATATTTTGGGCCTAGGCTTGTTTCCTGGGTCTGTGGCCTCTGTTCTGGTATATTGAGGGCATGTGATGGCTCCAGTTACCTGAGGTCATGCGAAAAGAGCTTTATTAAATGTTGTCCTACCATGCCCAAGGGGCAATCCTTACAGAGATGGTTTTCTGCCTCACAGGACGCCTGATAACTTTCTTTGTTAGAGTAGGAGTCAACAAGTGAGAGAAATACTCGTTTTATGTTGGTATTGATTTCACATATTGGAATTGAAGCAAATGATCTCTATATTCAGACTCTGCTCCATATGGAATATGGGCTTATCTAGACAGTATAAGGACTGATTTATTTGCCTCTGGGGAATATAGAAAAATTATGAGACAGAAGATCTTATTTGAGTTGGCCATATATTTTAGTCTAGACATGTATTTTTGCATCCCAGGGAAGCCAGTGAGGGAGCTTAAGCTTTGCTAAATCAGTTGCTGCACTGTTACACTGTTTACTGCTACATTATTTACAGTGGAAGTTCCAGATCTAGGTGTAATGGAAATGGAACAGACTTGGAACCATAGGAAGCCATTTAGAGCTTACTTAATGGGTTTGGTAAGCCACGGGCCTTGTCTATCTTTGGGCAATAAAACAGTACCAAAGCAATGAAACAGCTCATTATCAAACCAAATGAGACAGGTCTGTTTCACTTGGGTTTGTCCTTGCTCAGAGACTACTGCGCCTTTGGAGGGAGAAAATACGGGTGCATGTGGAATAGTTGTCTAAGCACCCTAAGAATCTGGCAATTCTGAAATTGATCTTCGTCCTTGGGAGAAGGTTCTCACTTTACTGGGCTCATATCCAGCTATTCAGTGTGCTCATGGCCCTTTCCCAGGAATCAATAAAACTCTTAAACACTAACTCTTACATTAGAAGACTCCACGAAGAGTGCAGGAGGACCCAGGGGATTGCAAACTTACTGAGACTGGAAAGCAAAGCTCTCACTGTGTTTAGGTATGTTCCTCCTCAAACTGACTGGGTTATGTGCACTCTACCCTGGAACTTTGTAAAAATAGCACATATCTCACCTGGCCTTTTCATCTTATAGAAATAAATTTAGCATCTCTAGATCTTATACATTATTTCACAACTATAATGTTAGTGCTAGGCATTAATTACTACTGGCTCTTCCTCTCTGAGATGATTGTCTTTGTTTAGATTCCCAGCAGTTAGAACTTAGGACTAAATCTTCCCTATTTGAGTGACTTTGATTGAGAATATTATCTGGTCTTTTCACTCTGCCTAGGGCTGTGGACTCTAGCTTTGAGTTAATATGTATAACATACTTCATACTCCATAAATGTTACCTGCCATCATCATTATCTCTCCCCAGATCACTGCAGAAAATCCAGGTGGGCCTCAGACGCAGAGAAGGGGGATTAACTTAAGAGCTCAATTTATGGTTGTAGACTCTTTACTTGACCTAGTTGCTAAGAAAGGCAGCACTGATTGTTCCATGAAGATCAAACTTCCCATTCGATTATATCCTCAGATCTTATACATCCTGATATGTTGAGTAATATGAAACCTGTTGATTTGAAAGTAGGTCTATTTATTCCATATAGGTTAATCCATTATTAAGTACTTACTATATATTAGTAGATTACAACTACAGTAAGGTCAGTTTAGTAGGTACTCAGTCATTCTGGAAATAAAACCTTCCTAGTTCATTGGTTTTGTTTTTTTTTTTTTTAATTTATAAACTTTGTTTTTTAGAGCAGTTTTTAGGTTCACAGCAAAATTGAACAGAAAGTACAGAGAGCTCCCCTATACACCATCCCCACACATGCATAACCTCCTCCACCATCAGTATCCTGCACCAGAGCAGTACATTTGTTAAATTTGATTAACTTACATTGGCACATCATCATCACTCAAAGTCCATAGTTTGTATTAGGGGTCACTCTTGGGGTTGTACATCCTGTGGGTTTTCACAAAGGTACAGTGACATGTATCTATCATTGTAGCTTTATACAGAATAATTTCACTGTCCTAAAAACCTACTGTGATTTGCCTTTTTATCCCTTCCTGTCTCCAACCCCTGGCATCCACTAATCTTTTCATTGTCTCCATAGTTTTGCCTTTTCCAGAATTTCATATAGTTGGAGTCATACAGTATGTAGCCTTTTCAGATTGGCTTATTTCACTTAGTATTTGCACTTAAGATTCCTTGATGTCTTAACCATGGCTTGATAACTTATTTCTTGTTAGCACTGAGGAATAATATTCCATTGTCTGATGTACCAGTTTATAAATCTATTCACCTACAGAAGGACATCTTGGTGGCTTCCAAATTTGGCAGCCTGAATGAAGTTATTGTAAATATCTCTGAAAATATTTTGTGGACAGAAGTTTTCATTTCATTTGGATAAATACTAGAGAGCGTGATTGCTGGATCCTATGGTTAAGGGTATGTTTAGTGTTAAGAAACTAAAAAACTATCTTCCCCACTGTCTTTACCATTTATATTCCTGCCAGCACTGAATAAGAGTTCCTGTTGCTCTACATCCTCACCAGCATTTGGTGTTACCAGTATTTTGGAATTTGGCTATTCTAATAGGTTCATAGTGGTATCTCATTGTTGTTTCAATTTTCATATCCCTAAGGTGTATGATCTTGAACATCTTTTCATATGCTTACTTGCCATCTTTTTTGGTGAGTGTCAATTCACATCTTTTGCCTATTTTTTAGTCAGGTTGTTTATTTTCTTCTCATTGAATTTTAAATATTCTTTGTATATTTTTGATAGCTTTTTATCAGATGGCTTTTGCAGATATGTTTTCCTAGTCATCACCTTGTGGCTTCATTCTCTTGCATAGCGGAAGTTTTTAATTTTAATGAAAACCAACCTAATTATTTCTTTCATGGATCATGCCTTTGGTGTTGTTTTATTTATTTGTTTGTTTGTTTGTTTGTTTGTTTGTTTATTGAAGAATTTTTTAATTTATTCGACAGAGAGAAAGACAGCCAAGAGGGAACACAAGCAGGGGGAGTGAGAGAAGGAGAAGCAGGCTTCCTGCCGAGCAGGGAGCCCGATGCGGGACTCGATCCCGGATCTCCAGGATCATGACCTGAGCCGAAGGCAGTCGCTTAACCAACTGAGCCACCCAGGCGCCCCTATTTATTTATTTATTAAGTTAGTTAGTTAGTTATTATCTGTGAGAGAGTGGGCGCACATGCAGGAGAGGAGGGACAGAGGGAGAGGGAGAGAGAAAGTTTAGTAGGCTCCATGCCCAGTGCAGAGCCTGATGTGGGGCTTGGTCTCATGACTTTGAGATTATGATCTGAGCTGAAATCAAGACTTGGATGCTTAACCAACTGAACCACCCAGGCACCCCTGGTGTTGTGTCTAAAGCATCATTGCCAGCATGCCTGGGTAGTTCAGTCGGTTAAGCGTCCAATTCTTGATTTTGGCTCAGGTCATGATCCTGGGGTCCTGGGATTGAGCCCCATGTCAGGCTCCCTGCTCAGCAGGGAGTCTGCTTCTCCCTCTGCTCTTCCCCCTGCTCATGCTCATGCTGTCTCTCTCATTCTCAAAAGCAAATAAATAAATAATCTTTACAAAATAAAATAAAATGTCATTGCCTTACCCAGGGTCATAAAGGTGTTCTCCAATGTTACCTTCTAAGAGGTTTATCATGTTGCATCTTATGTTTAGGTGTGTGATCCATTTTGAGTAATTTTTATGAAGGTCTGTAGATTCATTTTTGGTATGTGGATGTCCACTTGTTCCAGCACTATTTGTTGAAAAGACTACGGTTTTTGTTCTGTTTTATTGCTTTTGCTCCTTTGTCAAAGATCAGTTGACTGCATTTATGTGGGTCTGTTTCTGCCTGTTTGTTCTGTCTCTATTCTGTTCCATTAATTTGTCTTTTTTATCTAGTACCATATAGTCTTGATTACCATAGCTTTATAGTAAGTCTTGAAGTTGGATAGCATTAGTTCTCCAACTTTGTTCTTTTTCTTCAATATTAAGTTGGCTATTTTGGGTGTTTTGCTTCCTCATATAAACTTTAGAATCAGTTTGTCAATATCTACAAAATAATTTGCTGGGATTTTGTGTTGAACCCACAGATCAAGTTAGGAAGAACTGACATGTTGACAGTATTGAGTACCCCTATGACCATGGACTATCTCTCCATTTATGTAGTTCTTCTTTGATAGCTTTCATCAGAGTTTTATAGTTTTCCTCATCTAGATCTTATACATATTTTGTTAGATATAAACTAAGTATTTCATTTTTGGAGTGGGATATTGTGAATAGTAATGTGTTTAATTTTAGATTCCACATTGATAGCACATAGTAAAGTGTTGACTTTTGTATATTAACCTTGTATCCTGCAATTTTGCTATTATAATAGGTTATTAGTACTAGGAGGTTTTTTGTGGATTTTTTTTTTCACCTTTTCTGTATCGGCTATTATGTCCTCTATGAACAAAGGCAGTTTTATTTTTCCCTTCTCAATCTGTATAGCTTTTATTTCCTAGTCTTTTTTTTTTGTTTTTATTGTTACTAAATTCTTTTTTTTCCCCAGTGTTCCAAGATTCATTCCCCATTCCCCACACGCAGTGCTCCACGCTTTAGGTGTCCCCAGTACCCACCACCAGGCTCTCCCATCCCTCCACCCCCCTCCCTCCAAGTCCCTCAGTTTGTTTCTGTGTCCAAAGTCTCTGTTGTTTTGTTTCCCTCCCTAGATTACCCTAGTTCCCATTTACTTTCCTTATTGCATTAGCCAGGACTTCCATTGTAATGTTTAAAAGCAGTGGTGAGTAGGTACCACGTGGTGGGAAGGTTTAAGTTTCTCACCATTAAGTATGGTGTTAGCTGTTTGTAAAGATTCTTTATCAAGTTGAGGAACTTTCCTTCTATTCCTAATTTGCTGAGAGGTTTTAAAACCATGAATGAGTTTTGGATATTGTCAGAAGCTCTTTTTAAATCTCTTGACATGATCATTGGATTTTGCTTCTTTAGCTTGTTGATTTGATGGTTACATTAGTTGATTTTCAAATGTTGAACCAGTCTTGCATACCTGGAATAAATCCCCTTAGTTATGGTGTATAATTTCTTTTAGGCATTGTTAGTTTTATTTGCTAATATTTTTTGGAGGATTTTACATCTTTCATGAGAGATAATGGTCTATAGTGGGGTTTTTTTGTGTTTTTTTTTTTCTTGTAATGTCTTTGTCTGGTTTAGTATTAGGATACTGGTAGCCTCATAGAGTAAGTTCCCACTGCTTCTGTCTTCTGGAGGAGATTATGGAGAATTGGTATAATTTCTTACTAACTGTGATAGAATTCACTATTGAACACAACTTGGCCTTGTGCTTTCTGTTTTGGAATGCTATTAATTATTAATTAAATTTCTTTAAACCTGTTTGGATTATCTATTTCTTGCCTGAGCTTTGGTAGATTTTGTTTTTTTTAAGGAATTGGTCTATTTAATCTAGGTTTTCATATTTATGGACACAGAGCTGTTCATAACATTATTTTATTATCCTCTTCATGTCCATGGAATCTGTAGTCATGTCCCTTGTTTAATTTCTAATATTAGTGATTTGTGTCTTCTGTCAGTTTTGTTGGTTTTCTCAAAGACCCAGCTTTTAGTTTTGTTGATTTTTCTCTGTTGATTTCCTGTTTTTGATTTCACTGATTCTCCTCCAGTATTTATTATTTCTTTTATTTACTTTAGACTTAATTTGCTTCTAGTTCCTTAAGGTGGAGGCTTAGATGATTAATTTTAGATCTTCTTTCTAATATATACATTTAATGCTGTGACTTTCGAAGTTATGTTTCACTGCATCTAACAAATTTGGGTAAGCTGTAACTTCATCTTCATTTAGTTAAAATACTTTTTAATGTATTTCTTTATCTTGAGATTTCTTTTCTGACTCATGTGTTATTTTAAGGTAATCTCCAAGTATTTTGCAGTTTTCCAGGTATCTTCTGTTCTTGATTGCAAGTTTAATTCCATTGTGATCTGAAAGTAGACATTTTGTGATTTCTGTTTTTTTAAACTTGTTCAGATGTGCTTTATGGCCCAGAATGTGGTCTGTCTTGATGAATGCTCCATGTGATCTTGAGAAGAATGTGTGTTCTGCTGTCATTAGATTTAGTCTATAGATGTCAGTTATGTCCAGTTGACTGATGGTACTGCAGAGTTCAACTATGTCTTTACAAATTCTCCATGTATGTAAACATGGAATTGCTGAGTCATGGAATGTACTGTATAAATTTTTGGAATAAGATTAACAGGTCAGTGGTCATGCAGATTTATATGATGTTTAAATATCACCTGATTTGAAACTGGTATACTGAGACTTAGAGGTTGACTTCCTTGGACCTTTGCAGCAAGCCCCAGTAATTCATTCCTCTTTACTCCCTAACACTTACAGCCTCCTCCCTCTATCTTCCATAAATCCACTAGCGCTAATTTCATTATCCCTCATTCCTGTTAATATCAGTCACTACAGGAATCCCCTAGCACCCTCCTCTCCCATCTCCTACACTCTTAATTCCTATAAATCTCTGACTATTACCTGTTTTGTTCTTTTTCTCAACCCTCTCTGACTCTTGAAACCCTTCCAGTGTACCTTCTGGAATTTAATATCATCATAATCTCCTGTATGCACAGTCTTATTCTAATGGAATCCTGTAGGAGAGAGAGAGGTTAGAACAGATTGTCCTGTAGCCCTCTCATGTGTTAGCTCTTACCTATCCCAGGACCTTATACACATTGGGCCTGAAAGAAAGAGGAAGTTGTCTTCCTTATCTTTTCATTATTCTTCCTTTCTTTTTTTAATGTTCCCAAACTTTGAATCTTATACTCTTAAATTATATCACTACCCATCATTGCAGTTATAAATATCTTAGCTCTTAACTATATTACTCTTCACTTCTAACTCCTGTTCGTCTTATTTTTTTGTAAAAAGATTTTGTTTATTTATTTGACACAGAGAGAGAGAGAATACAAGCTAGGGGAGTGGGAGAAGGAGAAGCAGACTTCCTGCTAAGTAGGGAGCCTGATGTGGGGCTCCATCCTAGGACTCTGGAATCATGACTGAGGTGAAGGTAGACACTTAATGACTGAGCCACCCAGGCGCCCCTAACTCCTATAATTCTTGGTGATATGAATACACTCGTTGATTTTTCAGTTGTTTGAACTCCTGTCTTCCAGTGAGTTTTTCCTCCATAGTACCACAGTTACTTAGACGGTGTCTGCATAATTTTCGTTTCATTCTTCTTGCTGCTCTCTAAGTACCTCCAATCTTTCTACCTTGTGCCATCTAGAAACCCCATCACCCCAAACCAAACATTTGATTCCAGGATCTCCAACCCTTGAGATCCTTAAATATATTAAGTTTGGGATGCCTTCTAAATACCGATATGGGTAATTCTTTGTAGTAGTCTGGAGAGTGCCCGAAAGAGAATATAAGGAGCCAGCAGAATACCTACCCCATTTCTAGGGCTTGTGATACAAAGGGATGTGTGAAAGCAAGCAGTTATTTAAAGAACTTCAGGGGAAGCTGTATATTCAGGGAGGAGTCAAGTTTCAACTAATAAATGCATTAAGGGGTATATTAAATATATGTCCATGGTGCTTGGGAATACAAAAGCAAGGATACCCTGGTGGTTGCAAGACCAGTTAGGAGACCATTGCCATGGTCAAGATGTAAGGGAGTGTTAGAAGTGAAGAACATATGTGAATATGAGAAGAATTAATGAGGTTAAATAAGCAGGGATTAGAATTAATTATCTCCAGATTTCGTGCTTGGGTGATTAATGAGTATTAATACCCTTGGCTTAAATAAGGAATATTGAAGAATCAGTGTAAGGGAAGGAAAAAGAAGATCCCAGAAGCAAGTCTATACCTATATGAACACTTGATTTATGGTGAAATTAACCCTGGGATATGTCCACATGGAAAAATTGAAAAATTTAGCTCTTATTTCACAGAAATCAATTCCAGGTGAATTTTAGATTTTTTTTTCAGTCTCATTAAGGTACAACTGATAAATAAAATTGTAAGACCTTGAAAGTATACAGCACAATGAACTGATACACACTGAATTGTAGTTTTAAATGTGAAAGTCAGTACCCTTCAGTTGCATCCATGTTGGTGCAAATGGTAGGTTTTCATCCTTTGTAATGGCTGAGTAATATTCCACTGTATATATGAACCACATCTGCTTTATCCATTCTTCTCTTGAAGGGCATCTTGGCTCCTTCCACAGTTTGGCTATTGTGGACATTGCTGTTATGAACATTGGGGTGCAGGTTTCCCTTCTTTTTACTGTATCTGTATCTTTGGGGTAAATACCCAGTAGTGCAATTGCTGGGTCATAGGGTAGCTCTATTTTTAATGTCTTGAGGAACCTCCATATTGTTTTCCAGAGTGGCTGTACCAGCTTGCATTCCCACCAACTATGTAAGAGGGTTCCCCTTTTTCCATATCCTCGCCAACATTTGTTGTTCCCTGTCCTGTTAATTTAAGCTATTCTGACTGGTGGTAACTCATTGTGGTTTTGATTTGTATTTTGCTAATGGCTAGGGATGTGGAGCATAACAGACACATGAAAAAATGCTCCACATCCCTAGCCATTAGCAAAATACAAATCAAAACCACATTGTATGTCTCCTTTGGAGAAGTGTCTGTTCATGTATTCTGCCCATTTCTTAACTAAATTATTTGTTTTCTGGGGTATTAAGCTTGATAAGTTCTTTACAGATCATGGATACCATCCCTTTATCTGATATGTCATTTGCAAATATCTTCTCCCATTCTCGGGGGGTGCCTTTTAGTTTTGTTGACTGTTTCCTTTTCTGTGCAGAAGCCTTTTATCTTGATGAAGTCCCAATAGTTCATTTTTGCTTTAACTGGAGCGTATTATGCTAAGTGAAATATGTCAAGCAGAGAAAGGCAATTATCATACTCATACTCATATGTGGAATATAAGGAATAGTGCAGAGGACTATAAGAGAAGGGAGGGAAAACTGAATGGCAAGAATTCAGAGAGAGACAAACCATGAAAGACTCTGGACTCTGGGAAACAAACTGAGGGTTGCAGAAGGGAGGGGTGTGGGAGGAAGGGGTAATCAGGTGATGTAGGGCACTTGGTGTGATGACCACTGGGTGTTATATGCAACTAATGAATCGTTGAACACTACATCAAAAACTAATGATGTACTATATGTTGTCTAATTGAACATAATAAAAATAAATAAATGTGAAAGTCAAAACACTATTCTTTTAGAAGTTGTATAGGAGAGGGTACCTGGTTGACTTAGTCAGTTAAGCATGGCATTCTTGATTTTCACTCAGGTCATGATCTCAGAGTCCTGAGATCAGGCCACACATTGGCCTCTGCACTCAGCATGGTGTTTGCTTGAGATTCCCTCCCTCTCCCTCTGCCCCTCCTCCTGCTTGTGTTCTCTCTCAAATAGTAAATAAAATCTTGAAAAAAGAGAGACTACCTTAATTTTTTAAAAGAACATAAAGGGAATTTTTTTAAAGGATGTAAAGGAAAGGTTAATACTTTTGACTACTTTAAAAGTAAGAATTTGTGGTCATCAAAAGATATTGTGGGGGAGGAGCAAGATGGCAGAGGAGTAGGAGAACTAAGTTTTGTGGGATCCCAGGAATTCAGCCAGATAGTTATCAAACCATCTGACTGTCTACAAACTCAACAGGAGATCGAAGAGAAGAAGAGCAGCAATTCTAGGAATAGAAAAGCAACCACTTTCTGGAAGGTAGGACTTGTGGAGAACTGAATCTGAGGTGATATATGGGAAGGTAGAACGCAGAGGAAGGGGTCAGCTCCTGGTAAGCTGTAGAGCAGCAGAGCACAAAATTGGAACTCTTAGAAGTCTGCTTTACTGAGGGACATCACTTCAGAGGCTAAGTGGGGGTGGAACCCTTGCTGGGACAGTGTGGTCTCAGATCCCTCAGGGTCACAGAAAGACCAGGGGTGCCTAAGTGTGGCAGAGCTCCTATGTATCGGAGTGGGGAAGCTGGCTGCAAAAACAGAGCCAAGGAGTGAGCTCTTAGCTTGGGGTTTCCATAAACCATGATCTCCAGTATAGTCGGGCCACTGCTTTTCTTTTCTTTTTTTTTAAATTTTATTTATTTATTTGACAGAGAGAGAGAAAGAGATCACAAGTAGGCAGAAAGGCAGGCAGAGAGAGAGGAGGAAGCACGCTCCTGCTGAGCAGAGAGCCTGATGTGGTCCTTGATCCTAGGACCCTGAGATCATGACCTGAGCCGAAGGCAGAGGCTTTAACCTGCTGAGCCACCCAGGCGCCCAGGGCCACTGCTTTTCAAGTGGTAGATCCAGGGAGCATCCCCCCTTCCTCCACCGTGAGGAGCAGCGTGAGAGTGCACTGCAGGAATCTGCTGGGTTTGGAGACTCCAAACTGGGCTGTGTGCCAGAGATAGAAACAGTCACAGGCCAGGTGAGCTCAGAGTGCAGCCAGAGACCAGAGACACAGGCGTGATTGACTGCTTTTCTCTGAGAGTGCACTGAGGAGTGGGGCCCTGAGCTCTTGGCAACTCTGGGCTGGAGATTGGGAGGCCGCCATCTTCATTCTTGTCCTCCAAAGCTGTATGGAAAGCATTCAGGGAACAAAAGCTACTGAGAGCAAACCAGAGCAGATTACTTAGCCTGGCCCCTAGCAAGGGCAGTGCAATTCAGCCTCAGACAAAGACATTTGAGAATCACTGCAACAGGCCACTCCCCCAGAAGATCAGCAAGAACATCCAGCCAAGACCAAGTTCACCAATCAATGAGAACTGCAAAACTCCAGAGCTCAGGGAGTACAGCACATAGAATTCATGGCTTTTTCCCCATGATTCTTTAGTCTTTCAAAAGTTAAATTTTTTTAATTTTATTTTTTTCTTATTCTGTTTTTAAAATTTTTTGTCTTTCCTATTTAACCTTTTTAAACTATTTTATCTTATTAATACCTTTTTAAAAATTTTTTTAAATTTCCATAATTACTGTCATATTCTATCTCTTCATTGTATTTAACCTTATTTTTGTATACATATAGGTTTTTCTTTCTTTAAAATTTTAAAATACAGTTTCTTCTAACAGATGAAAATATACCCTAAATCTAGTGAATGGCTTTGTTCTAGTCTCCAGCCTGATCACATTCTCTCATTTTTTTTTCTTTTCTCAACCAACTTCTTATCAATTCCTTCTTTAAAATTTTTTTTAATTTTCATCTTTACAGTCATATTCCATCCCTTTATCATGTTTACCCTCATTTTTGTATATGCATAAGTTTTTCTTTCTTTAAAATTTTGGGAGACAGTTTCTTCTAACAGACCAAAATACACCCAAAATCAAGTGAGTGGCTCTGTTCTATTCACCGGTCTAATCATTTATAAATGAATGTGTGTGTGTGTGTGTGTGTGTATCCCCCCCCCTTCTCCTCCCTTCTGATTTAGATAGTGTATATTTTTCTAGGCTCATTGCTACCCTTTTAGTATTTTGTCCTCTCATTCATCTGTTCTTCTCTGGATAAAATGACAAGGTGGAAAAACTCGCCTCAAAAAAAGAACAAGAGGCACTACCAATACCTAGGGCCCCAATCAATACGGACATTAGTAAGATGTCAGAACTAGAGTTCAGAATGACGATTATAAAGATGCTAGCTGAGCTTGAAAAAAGCAAAGAAGATACTAGAGAATCCCTTTCTGGAGAAATAAAAGAACTAAAATCTAATCAAGTTGAAATCAAAAAAGCTTTTAATGAGGTGTAATAAATAATGGAGGCTCTTACTGCTAGGATAAATGAGTCAAAAGAGAGAATTAGTGATATAGAAGACCAAATAATGGAGAATAAAGAAGCTGAGAAAAAGAGAGATAAACAACTACTGGACCAGAGGGGAGAATTTGAGAGATAAGTGACACTATAAGACAAAACAATATTAGAATAATTAGGATTCCCAGAAAAAGAAAGAGAGAGAGAGGGACAGAAGGTATATTGGAGCAAATTATAGCACAGAACTTCCCTAATTTGGGGAAGAAGACAAGCATCAAAACCTAGAAGGCAGAGAATGCCCCCTCAAACTGAGTAAAAATAGGTTAACATCCTGTCATTTAATAATAAAAATTACAAATCTCAGTGGCAAAGATAAAATACTGAAAGCAGCTCGGGACAAGAGATTTGTAACATACAATGGTAGAAATATTAGAGTGGCACAGACCTATCCACGGAGACCTGGCAGGCCAGAAAGGACTGGCATGATATATTCCGAGCACTAAACAAGAAAAAATATTCAGCCAAGAATACCATATCCAGCTATGCTGTCATTGAAAATAAAAGGAAAGATAAAAAGCTCCCAGGACAAACAAAAACTAAAAGTATTTTCAAACACCAAACCAGCCCTACAGGAAATATTGAAAGGGGTCCTCTAAGCAAAGAGAGAGCCTAAAAGTAACAGAGCCAGAAGGAACAGAGACAATATAAAGTAACAGTCACCTTACCAGCAATACAATGGCACTAGATTCATGTCTTTGAATAGTTACCCTGAATGTTAATGGGCTAAATGCACCAATCAAAAGACACAGGGTATCAGAATGTTTAAAAATACAAGACCCATCAATATGCTTTCTGCAAGAAACTCATTTTAGATCCCAAAACATATCCCGATTTAAAGTGAGGGCATGGAAAACAATTTACCATGCTAATAGACATCAAAAGAAAGCTGGGTGGCAATCCTTATGTCAGATAGATTTTAAGCCAAAGACTGTAATAAGAGATGAGGAAGGACACTATATCATACTTAAAGGGTCTGTCCAACAAGAAGATCCAACAATTTTAAATATCTATGCCCCTAACATGGGAGCAGCCAATTATATAAACCAATTAATAACAAAATCAAAGGAACACATAAAAAATAATACAGTAATAGTAGGGTACTTTAACACTCCCCCTCACTGAAACGGACAGATCATCTAAGCAAAAGATCAACATGGAAATAAAGGCTTTAAATGACACACTGGACCAGATGGACATCACAGGTAACATTCAGAACATTCCATCCCAAAGCAACAGAATATACATTCTTCTCTAGTGCACATGGAACATTCTCCAGAATGGATCACATCCTAGGTCACAAATCAGGCCTCAAACAGTACCAAAAGATTGGGATTATTCTCTGCATATTTTCAGACCACAATGCATTGAAACTAGAATTCAACATAGGAGGAAAGTTGGAAAGAACTCAGATATGTGGAGGCTAAAAGGCATCCTACTAAAGAAGGAATGGGTCAACCAGGAAATTAAAGAAGAATTTAAAAAATTCATGGAAACAAATGCAAAGGAAAACAACTGTCCAGAATCTTTACGATACAGCAAAAGCAATCCTGAGAGGAAAGTATATAGCAATACAAGCCTTTCTCAAGAAACAAGGAAGGTCTCAAATACACAACCTAACCCCACACCTAAACGAGCTGGAGAAAGAACAGCAAATAAAGCCTAAACCCAGCAGGAGTTTAATCAGAGCAGATTATAGATCAGAATACAGCAGAGTGGAGTAAAGATCAGAGCAGAAATCAATGAAATAGAAACCAAAAGAACAGTAGAATAGATCAATAAAACTAGAAGCTGGTTCTTTCAAAGAATTAATAAGATTGATAAACCCCTAGCCAGACTTATCCAAAAGAAAAGAGAGAGGACCCAAATTAATAAAATCACGAATGAAAGGGGAGAGATCACAACTAATACCTAAGAAATACAAATAGTTACAAGAACATATTATGAGCAACTATACACCAGCAAATTTGACAATCTGGAAGAAATGGATGCATTCCTGGAGACATATAAACTACCAAAACGGAACCAGGAAAAAATAGAAAACCTGAACCGACCCATAACCAGTAAGGAGATTGAAGCAGTCATCAAAAATCTCCCAACAAACAAGAACCCAGGGCCAGATGGCTTCCCAGGGGAATTCTACCAAACTTTTCAAGAAGAATTAATACCTATTCTCCTGAAACTTTTCCAAAAAAATAGAAATGGAAGGAAAACTTCCAAACTAATTTTATGAGGCCAGCATTACCGTGATTCCCAAAACCAGATAAAGACCCCCCATAAAAAGGAGAATTACAGACCAATATCCCTGATGAACATGGATGCAAAAATTCTCACCAAAATACAAGACAACAGGATCCAACAGCACATTAGAAGGATTATTCACCATGACCAGGTGGGATTTATTCCTGGGTTGCAAGTTTGGTTTAGCACCCGTAAATCAATCAGTGTGATACAATACGTTAAAAGAAAGAACAAGAACCATATGATCCTCTCAATAGATGCTGAAAAAGCATTTGACAAAGTACAGCATCGTTTCTTGATCAAAACTCTTCACAGTGTAAGGATAGAGGGTACATACTTCAATATCATAAAAGCTATCTATGAAAAACCTACAGCGAATATCATTCTCAATGGGGAAAAACTGAGAGCTTTTCCCCTAAGGTGAGGAACACGGCAGGGCTTTTCACTATCACCACTGCTATTCAACATAGTACTAGAAGTTCCAGCCTCAGCAATCAGACAACAGAAAGAAATAAAAATCATCCAAATTGGCAGAGAAGTCAGACTCTCACTCTTTGTAGATGATATGATACTTTATGTGGAAAACCCAAAAGACTCCACTCCAAAAGTGCTAGAACTCATACAGGAATTCAGTAAAGTGTCAGGATATAAAATTAATGCACAGAAATCAGTTGCATTTCTATATACCAACAAGAAGACAGAAGAAAGAGAAATTAAGGGGTCGATCCCTTTTGCACCAAAAGCCATGAGATACCTAGGAATAAATCTAACCAAAAAGGCAAAGAATCTGTACTCAGAAAACTATAAGGTACTCATGAGAGAAATTCAGGAAGACACAAAGAAATGGAAAAACATTCCATGCTCATGGATTGGAAGAACAAATATTGTGAAAATATCTATGCTACCTAAAGAAATCTACACATTTAATGCAATCCCTATCAAAATACCATCAACTTTTTTCAAGTAAATGGAACAAATAATCCTAAAATCTATATGGAACAGAAAAGACCTCTAATACCTAGAGGAATGTTGAAAAAGAAAACCAAAGTTGGTGACATCACAATTCCAGACTTCAAGCTCTATTATAAAGCTGTAATCATCAAGACAGTATGGCACTGGCACAGAAACAGATACATAAATCAATGGAACAGAATAGAAAGCCCAGAAATGGACCCTCAACTCTATGGTCAACTAATCTTTAACAAAGCAGGAAAGGATGCCCAGTGAAAAAAAGACAGCCTCTTCAATAAATGGTGTTGGGAAAATTGGAAATGAAACTGGACCATTTCCTTACACCACACACAAAAATAGACTCAAAATGGATGAAAGATCTCAATGTGAGACAGGAGTCCCTCAAAATCCTTGAGAACACAGGCAGCAACCTCTTCGACTGTAGCCGCAGCAGCTTCTCCCTAGAAACATCGCCAAAGGCAAGGGAAGCAAGGGCAAAAAATGGACTATTGGGACTTTATCAAGCTTTTGCATAGCAAAGGAAACAATCAACAAAACCAAAAGACAATGACAGAATGGGAGAAGATATTTGTAAATGACATATCAGATAAAGGAAAGAACTTATCAAACTCAACACCCAAAGAACAAATAATCCAGTCAAGAAATGAGCAGAAGTCATGAACAGAAATTTCTGCAAAGAAGACAACCAAATGGCCAACAGACACATGAAAAAGTGCTCACCATTACTTGGCATCAGGGAAATACAAATTAAAACTAGAGTGAGATACCACCTCAAACCAGTCAGAATGGCTAAAATTAACCAGTCAGGAAATGACAAGTGTTGACGAGGATACAGAGAAAGGGGAACCTTCCTACATTGTTGGTGGGAATGCAAGCTGGTGCAGCCACTCTAGAAAACAGTATGGAGGTTCCTCAAAAAGTTGAAAATAGAGCTACCCTATGACCCAGGAATCACACAACTGGGTATTTGCCGTAAAGATACAAATGTAGTGATCTGAAGAGGCCCGTGCACCTGAATGCTTATAGCAGCAGTGTCTGCAATAGCCAAACTATGGAAAGAGCCTAGATGCCCATCAAGAGATGAATGGATAAAGAAGATGTGGTACACACACACACACACACACACACACACACACACACACACACACAATGGAATGTTATGCAGTCATTAAAAAAAAATCCTGAAATCTTGTCATTTGCAGCAATGTGGTTGGAACTAGAGGGTATTATACTTAGTAAAATAAGTCAATCAGAGAAAGACAGTTATCATATGATCTCTCTAATATGAGGAATTTGAGAGGCAGGGTGGGGGGTGCCATGTGGGGAAAGGAGGAAAAAAAATGAAACAAGATGAGACTATGGAGGGAGACAAACCATAAGAGACTCTTAATCTCAGGAAACAAACTGAGGGTTCCTGGAGGGGGGAGGGGTAGGAGGAATAGGATGGCTGGGAGATGGACATTGGAGAGAGTATTTCTGTGGTGATTGATGTGATTTGTGTAAGACTACTGATTCACAGACCTGTACCCCTGAAATAAATAATACATTGTATGTTAATTTAAAAAAAGATATTGTGAAAAAGCAAGCCATAACATAGGAGAAGATAATTATGAAACTTGAAACTGATAAAGGGCTTAGATTCAGGACACGTAGAGAACTCCAGCAAATCAATAAAATAAAAAGTAGTATGACTGAAAAACAGCCAAGAGACTTGAGCAGGAGTTAGTTAACAAAAGCAATCCAGTTGGCTAATAAATACATGAAGGTACTTTAATCTCATAGCAATTATGGAAATGCAAAATAAGATGACAGTGTAATGCCAACAATGACTTAAAGTGACAGAACAAAGTATAACTAAGTATATGAAACACTGGTAATTCTTAAACACTGTGGTGGAAGTATAAATTGGTACAAACATTTTACAAAGCAGTTTGGCAATTTTTTTTTTTTTAAGATTTTTTTTTTTTTTTTTTTTGACAGAGAGAAACATAGCCAGAGAGGGAACACAAGTAGGGGGAGTGAGAGAGGGAGAAGCAGGCTTCCCGCCGAGCGGGAAGCCCGATGTGGGACTCGATCCTGGGTCTCCGGGATCATGACCTGAGCCGAAGGCAGTCGCCCAACCAACTGAGCCACCCAGGCGCCCCTGGCAATTTTTTTCATACAATGTTTAAAAATAGACAAACTAGAACATGAAAAGTCACTTTATTTGTATGACTCCATTTCTGTGAATAGGTAAGTACCTAATAGTGCAGTTGCTAGATGCCTATCTATGGATAGGCAATTCCATAGAAATAGAAAGTAGATTAGTGGTTTGCCAGGAGTGTGGGGAGAGAGAATGAGAAATTATTGCTAACAGGGACAGTTTCCTTTTTGAGTGATAGAAATGTTCTGGAAGTAGATAGTGGTGATAGTTGTACAGCTTTGTGAATATACTAAAAACCACTAAACTGTATACTTTAAAGGGTTGGATTTTATATGTGAGTTATGTCTCAATTTTTAAAGTCTATATGAGAAAAAAACCAAACTTGTATATTTAGAGATGCATACCTAGTTGATAAAGCTATAGAGAAATGATTGCCGGAAAAATAAGGGCAGTGCTTACCTTTATGTGGAAAGGGGAGGGACTTTGGAAGGATTATATAGAGGGATTTTGGAAGATGGCATTGTTAACCTGGGTGGTGTTTACATAGGGACTTGCTATATAATTATATTCCTTTATAACTAATTAATCTGTTAAGTGAAGCAGCTGGTTCAAGGTCAAATGACTGTTCCCTGTTCTTTATGTTTATATGTTTCATTATACCTGGTTTCTTTGGCATGGATGACTATTTGCCTTTGAACTATCTCTTCCAACTACTAAACTGCTTGGTAAAGTTGAAAAAGCCTGCTTTATAGGCTGCTGGGTTTTCTGACTTGATGAAGTTTTTTTTGTCCTGTTTATCCATTTCTGGCTGTTTTTAAGAAAGAGTTCCTTTTTTTTTTTTAAGAATTCTTCAAATATTTGCTTCAAAATGTTAATATTCTAACATCTTAATCTTCCTATTTTTTGAATTTTTATTTGAATTCCAGTTAACAAAAAGTTTAATATTAGTTTGGGGTGTACAATATAATGATTCAACACTTCCATACATCACGTACTCATCATGACAAATGCACTCCTTAATCCCCATCACCCCTGCCTCTACCCACCTCCTCTCTGGTAACTCTATGTTCTTTATAGTTAAGAGTCTGTTTCTTGGTTTGACTCTCTCTCTCTCTCTCTCTCTCTCTCTCTCTCTCTCTCTCTTTTTTCCCCTTTGCTCGTTTGTTATATTTCTTAAATTCCATATATGAGTGAAATTCTATGGTATTTGTCTTTTCTCTGATTTACTTCGCTTATCATATTTCATATTCTCTAGCACCATCCATGGTTGGTGCAAATGGCAAGATTTCATTCGTTTTTATGGCCAAAGTTATATTCCATTGTATGTATTTACCATGTCTTCTTTAATCATTCATCAGTTGATGGACACTTGACCTGTTTCTAAAATTTGGATATTGTAGATAATGCTGCTATAAGCATCAGGGTGAATGTATCCCTTTAAATTAGTGTTTTTGTATTCTTTGGGCAAGTACCTAATAGTGCAATTGCTGGATGGTAATATAGTTCTATTTTTTTAAAGTTTTTATTTAAATTCCAGTTAGTTAACATACAGTGTACTATTAGTTTCAGGTGTAAATGTAGTAATTCAACACTTCCTCACAACAAGTGCACTCTTTAATCCCCACCACCTATTTAACCCACCTCCATTCTAACATCTAAATTTTCCCTCAAAATAAGACTAATTCAGGGACACCTGTTATGCGTCTGCCTTTGGCTCGGGTTGTGATTTCAGGGTCAGGTAATTGAGTTCCACATCGAGCTCTCTGCTCATAAGTGAGCCTGCTTCTCCCTCTTCCTCTGTTGCTCCCCCTGCCTGTGCTCTCTCTATCAAATAAATTTAAAAATCTTAAAAAAAAAATAAGACCAATTGAAATTATTGATTTTATTTTGTCACAACTTTCAGATTGATAATTTTAGTCTTCTTAAGGTAAAACAAATGTTGGCAAAATAGAGAAAATAGGAAAAGTAGTGTGCTATTTTTTTGGCCATGGCATCTGGTGATATAATACAAGTTTTTCTGGTGGGAATGCAAGTTGGTGCAGCCACCTTGGAAAACAGTGTGGAGATTCCTTAAAAAATTAAAAATAGAGCTACCTATGATCTTGCAATTGCACTACTGGGTATTTACCCCAAAGATACAGAGGTAGCAAAAAGAAGGGCCATATGTACGCCAGTGTTCATAGCAGCAATGTCCACAATCACTAAACTGTGGAAAGAGCCAAAGTGCCCTTCAACAGATGAATGGATAAAGAAGATATGGTACATATATACAATGGATTATTATGCCTCTATCAGAGAGGGTGAATACCCAACTTCTGTAGCAACATGGATGGGACTGGAGGAGATTATGCTGAGTGAAATGAGCCAAGCAGAGAAAGTCAACTATCATATGATTTCACTTACTTGTGGAGCATAAGGAGTAACAGTGGAGAGAAGGAAAGGAAATGTGAACTGGGGTAAATCAGAGAGGGAGATGAAGCATGAAAGACTTTGGACTCTGAGAAACAAAGTGAGGGTTTTGGAAGGAAGGGGGGTGGGGAGATGGTTGAGCCTGGTGGTGGGTATTGAAGGCACAAATTGCATGGAGCCTTGGGTATGGGGCATAAACAGTGAATCTTGGAACACTAAAAAAATAAAATAAATTAGAACTTAAAAAACAAAACAGTTTTTCTGGTTTTAATTCCAGGTTCCTGGTACAGAGCTTCTAGACACCTTAGAACTTCCTGGGTGATAGGAGTGTATTTGTTATGCTATTGGGGCAAAATGGGCCTCTAAGTAGCTTGAGGATGGAGGCTTGGTCACTAGGAAGGAAGACCAACCACATGATTAGAAAGTTGGAGCTTTGGGCCAGCTCAGCCTCCTGGGGAGGGGAATAGGAGCTGGGATTGAGTTCACTTGTGCGGCCAGTGATTTAATCAGTTGTGCCTGTGTAATGAGACCAAATCAAAAGCTGTAGGCACCAAAGCTCAGAGTAGAGCATCCTGGTTTGTGAACACATTTATGTGCTGGGAGGGCAACACACCCTGATTACACAAGGAGAGGGCACAGGAGCTCTGCATTCCTTCCCTGACCTTGCCTATATGCATCCTTTGCAATAAAAGTGTAATCATAAATATAACACTTTCTGAGTTCTATGAATTATGCTAGTGAATTATTGAACCTAGGATGGGGGCTGTGGAAACCTCCAAATTTATAGTCAGTATGTCCAAAGTACAGGTGGGCTTGTCACCTTTCTCCCCCAGGATTTATGGCTGGTGTAGGAAGTGAGGCAATCTTCGAGGACTTTGCTCTTAATCTGCCTGATCTGTACTATGTGTGGTTGGTGTCATAATTAAATTGTAGTGCACCCAGCTAGTGTCAGAATAATGTATTTTGGAAAGTCTGTTGGAGCCTGGCCCGTAGGAAGGAATGCGTGTTACAGTCTGTTATTTTGTCAGCTTTCAGACATTATTATTTCCCTTTGAACTATAGAAACTTTTTTTTTTTTAAGATTTTATTTATTTGACAGAGAGAAACACAGCTAGAGAGGGAACCCAAGCAGGGGTAGTGAGAGAGGGAGAAGCAGGCTTCCTGCAGAGCAGAGCGCCCGATGCGGGACTCGATCCCTGGTTTCCGGGATCATGACCTTGAGCCGAAGGCAGTTGCCCAACCAACTGAGCCACCCAGATGCCCTGAACTATAGAAATTTTTTGCCAAAGATTACCTTCTCAGACACAGGGAACAGTTTTGACTGTTTCCCTGGCAACTACCAGATGACTTGCAAGCCATTTCCTTACTTTGATGTTGGCCATATTTGATACTAAAATATTAAATTGTGAATCTATCTAAAGAGTTCTAATGAGCAAATGCATAAACCTTAAGAACTGATAAATTAGTAAGTACTCATTGGCATAGGAATAAAGTACCTTTAGTTTGGTAGATACGATCAAGGATTAAAAAAATAGGTGAGCAGAGGAGAACAAAGGACATACTTAGTTTAAGACTTGGGAAAGCTGGGGCTGGTGGAAAAAAAAGCCTGAGAAAAAACCTTTAATAAACTAACTCTGGGTGAATTTATTCTGACTTTTTTATGGTCTTATGAAGGCCCTAATCACCTTTCATTTGACTTATTTAAGAACCTCTGTAACTCCTTTTTTCTTTCTACTCAGTCCATTCTAAATTTTGAAACTGGACATTTTTTTCCTAATATATCACTTTGTACCTGTCGTTTTACTGCTTAGAATTTTTGAATAACAACATTCTCCAAAGTCGTTCTTTAAAGACGATCCATTCAGGCATGGGGTTGGAAATACTAAAACTTATTTTTTACCATGAAAAATGAGAATTAAATCAGGGTTACTAGCATTTAAGTGTGGGTCATCACTGGTACTACCAACGTTAGATCCATGTGTTAGCCTGTGTCATAAACTGTACATAACATACCATGGGCAGAGTTGTTACCCTGTGCACCCTCAGTCATCGTTTTCCTTGAGCATATGGCAGCATCTTGCAGCTTACAGGTGCACTCCCCCTCCCCCATTACTTAAGTCTGTCTTTTAAATTCCAATGTAGTTAACGTACAGTGTTAAATTAGGTTCAGTTGCAGTATGATTCAGCAGTTCTGTACATTACTTAGTGCTCATCAGAATAAGTATATACTCTTCATCTGCTCACCTTTTTAACCCACACCCCCCCCCCCACCTCGGTAACCACCAGTTTGGTCTCGTACAGGTGCATTTGTACAGAACCTTGTGAGAAGGAGCCTTTGAAATGGTTTGTGTAAGAAGGAAATTTACTGATGGTCTTGTAGCAAATCACTTAAAAGAATGGCCAAACTAAATGTTGTAGCAGTTTTCTTTTACAAAATGTCAAGTGTTCCAAATTTGCTGAACTTTTCTGTGCTAACAAGTGGTTTTCAGTAGTATCCTGCCTAGGAGTTGGGGTGGGGAGTGGGCAGCAGTGACAAATACTCTTAGTCTATCTCTTCAAGGTGAAGGTAATGTGTGACAGTGAGTGAAAAAGTAGCTGTGTTTTGAAAGAAATTTGTGCCATGGAGAGAGTATATTTTGAAAATGGGTATTTAGAAATGTTCCCCTTTGTCTGTGATTTTTTTTGACAAAAATGATGCCACCTATTAAAACCAGATAAATCTGCCTCTTAAAAACATTGGAAATAAGATGTTTTCATCTTCCCAATGAAAGGTTCAATAGATTTTGAACCTATTTGTTAAAAATATAGTAACATTAGAAACCTTTCCATTCATTTTCAAAAAAAACTGCTTGGCTTCAAGGAAGATAGAAATTTACCATCCTGGGCCTAGGTGGCTCAGTCGGGGTCCTAGGATTGAGTCCTGCATCAGGCTGCCTGCCCAGCTGAGAGTCTGCTTCTCCCTCTGCCTGCAGCCGCCTTCCCCACTTGTGCTCACTTTCTCTCTTTCTCGCTCTCTGACAAATAAAATCTTTTTTTTTTAAAGATTTTATTCATTTATTGACAGAGAGAAACACAGCTAGAGAGGGAACACAAGCAGGGGGAGTGAAAGAGGGAGAAGCAGGCTTCCCATGAGCCGGGAGCCTGATGCAGGGCTCGATTCCGGGTCTCTGGGATCATGACCCGAGCTGAAGGCAGATGCTTAATTGAAAAACAAGTACCATGATCTAATTAATATGGCTCATAAAGCACTTCTTCCATTGAGAACTACATATCTTTGTAACAGTTATTTTTCATTTATTATAGAACCAAGTCATGAAACAAACTTAAAAACTAAACTGCAAAAGACCTAAGAGTTCTAAAAATATGAACCTTCTTCAGTCACGCTACACTCAGAAGAGGGGAGCAAAAAATTGCATACCATGAATAAAATTTAATTTACAAAATATTTACTTTAAAGTATATAATTTGATAAAATTTGACATACATATACACACACATATATATACACACCCATGAAACCATCACCACAATCACAATAGTGTATGTCCAAAAGTTTCCTCATAACTTTTTAAAAAGATTATTTATTTATTTATTTGACAGAGATCAAGAGACAGTACGAGAGGGACTACAAACATGGGGAGTGGGAGAGAGAGAAGTGGGGCTGGATCCCAGGACCCTGGGATCATGACCCGAGCTGAAGGTAGATGCTTAACAGCTGAGCCACCCAGATGCCCCTCCTCATAACATTTTATAATTCCTTCTGTCTCCAGACACCCACTGGTATGCTTTCTGTCACCTGTAGATTAGTTTGACTTTTGTAGAATTTTATCTAAATGGAATCATATAGTATATGTTCTTTTTTGTCTTCTTGTCTTTTGCATTTCCATGTAGGTTTTAAAATCAGCTTGGCCAAAATGTAGCTGGTAGGAGAAGGTTATGCATGAGTGAGGGCAGAGGGTATTTTGAAAATCCTGTGCCTTTGCTCAGTTTTGCTGTGAATTTAAAACTACTCTAAAAATTAAAATCTAATTTAAAAAAAGGCAGCTGGGATTTTGATTGGATTGTTCGAAACCTATAGATCAGTTAGTTAGGGGAGAACTGACTTCTTGACAATGTTGAATGTTTTTACCTGTGATATATTTCTCTATGTAGACCACCATTAATTTCTCTTAACAATGTTTTTAAAAATATTTTTAATTTATTTTTATTTAAAAATTTTTAAAATTTATTATTGAAGTATAGTTGCATACAATGTTTGTTTAGTTTCAGGTGTGAAACATAGTGACTCAACAGTTCTGTCCATTAGTGCCCACCCTGATAAGTGAAGTCACCATCTGTCACCATTGCCTATGTTCTCTGTGCTGTGCTTTTCATTTCCATGACTTACGTATATTGTAACCGGAAGTTTGTACCTCTTAATGCCCTTCTCCTAACAGTGTTTTGTATCACTCTTATACATCTTTTTTCAGATTTATCCCTAAGTATTCCTGTTTTTATGCAATAAATGGTATTTTTATTTTCAATTTCTGATTATTGCTAGCATATAGAAATGTAATAGATTTTTGTATATTTTCCTTGTATCTCGTAGCCTTGCTAAACTCATTTAAATAGCTTTATTGTAGATTCTGTTGAATTTTCTAAGTAGAAATATAGACTTTATTTAAATATAAATCTATTATATAAATCTATTAATATAAATATGGTATATACTTTAAAACCAATATTTCTGCCTTTCTGATCTAGATGGTTTTTATTTCTCTTTATTTTCTTATTGTACTTATTAGATTCTCTGGTACAAATTTGAATACAAATGGTGAGCACAAACATCCTGGCCTTGTTTCCACTCTTAGAGCATTTTGTCATAACCATTAAGTATGGTGTTAGCTATACGTTATCATTGATACCCTTTATTGATTTAAGAATGTTTCCTTCTATTCCTAGTTTGGTGAAAGTTTTTATCAAAAATAGTCATTGGGGGACGCCTGGCTGACTCAGTTAGTAGAACATGTGACTCTTGATCTTGGAGTCATGAGTTCAAGCCCCACATTGGATGTAGAGATTACATACATACATACATACATAAATGTTTAAAAAATGGTTGTTAGATCTTTGACAAATGCTTTTTCTATGTCTAACGGGATGATCATACAGTTTTTCTTTGTCAGCCTATTATAATGATGGGTTGTATTGATTTCTCAGATTTTCATCAACTTGTATTCCTGGGATAAATCTACTTGGTCATAATGTATTATCCTTTTTATAATTGCTGGGTTTGATTTGCTGAAGTTTCATTAAGAATATGTATATAGGGGCGCCTGGGTGGCTCAGTTGGTTAAGCGACTGCCTTCGGCTTAGGTCATGATCCCAGAGACCCAGGATCGAGTCCCACATCGGGCTCCCTGCTCGACGGGAAGCCTGCTTCTCCCTCTCTCACTCCCCCTGCTTGTGTTCCCTCTCTGGCTGTGTTTCTCTCTGTCAAATAAATAATTAAAATCTTTAAAAAAAAAAAAAAAGAATACATATATACATTCATCTTTGGCTGATTCTGGTATTGGGGTAATGCTGACTTCATAGAATGAGTTGGGAAGAATCAATTCCCTTCTCTTCAATTTTTTGGAAGAATTTGTGTACAAATATGTCCTTGAATGTTTGGTTGACTTGTGCACTGAAGCTTTGGGGTCTGGAATTTTCTTTATGGATATATTTTAAATAATAAATCTTATTTCTGTAATAGAGTATAGGGCTATTCAGGTAACCTATTTATTTTTCAGTGAGCCTTGGTAGTTTGCATCTTGAAAATTTTCAATTTTCAATTTAACTTACATTGCCAATTGACATAAAGTTGTTTATAATATTGCCTTATTATTTTGATATCGGTGGAATCTGTAGGATATCACCTCTCTCATTCCTGACGTTGGTAATTTGTGTTTTCTTTCTCTTTTTCCTAATCAGCCTGTCTTTAGTTTATTAATCTAAAATCTGTTTATGGTTTTGTTAATTTTCTCTGTTGTGTTTTTTAAATTGTGATCTCTGTGATTTCCTTTATTCTGAGTTTCATTTGCTCTCTCTCTTTTTTTTTAAGATTTTATTTATTTATTTGGCAGAGAGAAACACAGCGAGAGAGGGAACACAAGCAAGGGGAGTGAGAGAGGGAGAAGCAGGCTTCCCGCAGAGCAGGCAGCCCGATGTGGGACTCGATCCCTGGTCTCCAGGATCATGACCTGAGCCAAAGGCAGTCGCTTAACCAACTGAGCCACCCAGGCGCCCCTGCTCTCTTTTTTCTGATTTAAGATAGAAACTTAGGTCATTGAATTTAGTCCTTCTTTTCTAGTGTATTTAGTGATATAGTTTTCCCTCTAAGAACTGCTTTATCAGTTTCAGATGTTATGTTTTAATTTTTGTTTAGTTTAAAGTACTTTTCTAATTTCCCTTTTGATTTCTTTCAGTTATTCAGAAGTGTGTTTAGTTTCCACAGATTTGGAGATTTTCCAGAGAACTTTGTTACTGATTTTTATTCAATATCATATTTGTCTTGAATTCTTTTAAGTTTATTGGATCTTGTTTTATGGCCCAGAATATGGTCATTCTTAGTAAATGTTCCAAGTTCACATGAAAAGAACGTATATTCTGCTTTTCTTCTTGTAAGTGTTAATTATTAATTAGGTCAAGTTGGCTGATAGTGTTTTTCAGGTGTTCTATATTCTGTCGATTTGTCTCTTCCCTCATTAATTTGTTTAATCATTTATATCATAAATGATATGACCAAAGACATTTATTTCATAGTATAACTTTTATAGTCTTATTATATAAATATCTATCAATACTTTATTTTGTTGCTCACATATTCTGACTTTGGCCGTTAGTTCTTTTGGTTGGCTGCTGTTTCACTTGGCATACCCCCATCAGTGTAGTTTTTGCTCATTATTTTTTTTTTAAGGTTTTATTTATTTGTTAGAGCAGCAGCAGAGGGAGAAGGAGTAGGTCAGCAGGGAGCCTGATGGAAGATTTGATTCCAGGACCCCAGAATCATGACCTGAGCCGAAGGCAGACGCTTAACAGACTGAGCCACCCAGGCGCCCCTGTCTTAGTAATGTCTCTTGCAGAGCAGAGTTTTTACTTTTCATGCAGTCCACTTTTTTTTTTCATTGATTGTGCTTTTGGTTTGATATCTTAACAGTTATCACCAAAGCCAAGGTCACCTTGATTTTCTCCTCTATTATCTTCCAGAAGTTTGGTGTTTTACATTTAGACATTACATTAGGATCATTTACATCATCAATGTTGAATTAATTTTTGTGAAAGGTTGTGTCTAAGTGCCTTTTTTTTTGCATGTAGATGTCCAGTTGTTCCAGCACCATTCATTGAAAAGACTATCTTTTCTCTTTTGAACTGCCTATGTTCTTTTGTCATATATCAATTGACTACAGTTGTGTTTGTTTTTGAATGCTCTCTGTTTTATTGATCTATATGTCTGTTTTTTCACCATTACCACATTGTCTTGATCACTATAACTTTTTAGTGAGTATAATTCCCGTATAATTAACATACAGTGTCATATTAGTTTCAGGTATATAATACAGATTCAGTAATTCTGTTCATCACAGTAAGTGCTCTCTTCAATTCCCTTCACCTGTTTCACCCATCATCCCACTCACCTTCCCCCTGGTGTATTCTTTGTATTTAAGAGTCTCTTTTTTTGTTTGTCTGTGTTTTTCTTTGTTTGTTTTATTTTTTATTTCTCTGTTTTTCTTTGTTTTATTTCTCGATTTATTTCTAATTTCCTCATACGAGTGAAATCATACGGTATTTGTCTTTCTCTGACTATTTCATCTAACATTATACCCCCTGGATCCATTCATATTGTTGCTGGTGAGAAGATTTCATTCTTTTTTATGGCTGAGTAATATTCCATTGCTTATACCTCATTTTTATCCATTCATCTGTTGGTGGACAGCACTTGGGTTGCCTCCATATATTAGCTATTGTAAATAATGCTACAACAAACAGAGAGGTATATATATCTTTTCAAATTAGTGTTTTCTTATTCTTTGGGTAAATACCCAGTAGTGGAATTGCTGGATCATGGTAATTCTATTTTTAATTTTTTGAGGAACCTCCATACTGTTTTCAAGTGGCTACAGCAGTTTCCATTCCCAGCAACAGTGCACAAGGGTTTGCTTTTTTTTTTTCTCCTCCACAACTTGGCCAACACCTTTTGTTTCTTGGGTTGTTAATTTTAGGCATTCTCACTGGTGTGAGGTGATATCTCATTGTGGTTTTGATTTTGCATTTCTCTGATGACTAGTGATGTTGAGCTTTATAATGAGTTTTGAAATCATGTAATGTCTGTCCTCCAACTTTGTTCTTCAGTATTGTGTTACTTTTCTGGTTATTTTACCTTTTAATATAAACTTTAGAATCCATTTTTCAGTATCCAAAGACTAGCTTGCGGAGATTTAGATTGAAATTGCATTGAATCTCTAGATCAAGTTGGGAAGAATTGACATCTTAGCAATGCTGAATCTTCTAATCCATGAATGTGCAGTACTTCATTTATTTAGATCTTTGACTTCTTTCACTATGATAGTTTACAGCATATAAATAGTGTGTATATTGTTAGATTCATACATAAGTATTTTATTTTTATGCTAAGGTTAATTGTATTGTGTATTTCTTTAAAAGATTTATTTATTTTTTTTTTTGAGAGAAAGAGCACGATTTGGGTGAGGGACAGAGGGACAAGCAGACTCCCTGCTGAGCTGGGGACCTAATATGGGGCTGGGTCCCAGGACCCTGCAATGATGAGCTAAGCAGAAATCAGACATTTAACTGACTGTGCCCCCCAGGTGCCCCTTGTGTATTTTTTTTAATTTCATGTACCAATTGTTCATTGCTGGTATAAAGGAAAGCAGCTGACTTGTATATTAACCTTGTATCCTGTGACTTTGTTGTATTTGCTTATTAGTTCCAGCAGTGATTTTTTTGCTTTCTTCTTGTTCTTTTTCTTCTTCTTCAATTCTTTAATTCTTCTTTGGCTCTTCAATTCAATTCTTTAATCTCTACATAGACAATCCTATCATCTGCAAACAAAGATAGTTTTATTTATTCCATCCCAATGTATTTACATTTATTTTCTTTTAAAAATACCTTATTGTGGGGCACCTGGGTGTCTCAGTCGGTTCAGTGTCTGACTCTTGGCTTTGGCTTAAGTCATAATCTTGTGGTTGTTAGATGGAGCCCCTGGTGGGGCTCTGTACTCAGTTTGGAGTTTGCTTCAGATTTCCTGTCCTTCTGTCCCTCCCCCTGCTCCTACGTGCATGCTGTCTCTCTCCTTCTCTCTCTCTCTCTCTCTCTCTCTCTCTCTCTCTCTCTCACTGTCTCTCAAATAAATAAATTTCTTTTTTTTTTTTAAAGATTTTATTTATTTGACAGCGAGAAACACAGCTAGAGAGGGAACACAAGCAGGGGGAGTGAGAGAGGGAGAAGCAGGCTTCCCGCCGAGCAGGGAGCCTGATATGGGGCTCGATCCCGGGTCTCTGGGATCATGACCTGAGCCGAAGGCAGTCACTTAACCAACTGAGCCACCCAGGCGCCCCTCAAATAAATAAATTTCTAAAAAATCTTACTGTACTGACTAGGATGTTCAGTATGAATTGAGTAGGACTGTTGAGAGGAGACATTTTTGCCTTGTTCCCAGTCCTAGAGGGAAAGCATCCTGCTTCTCACCATTAAGTCTGATGTTAGCAGTATGTCTTCTGTAGATGTTCTTGGTCAAGTCGAGAAAATTCCTCTCTATTCCTAGTTTGCTGAGAGTTTTATCAGGAATGGGTTTTAGATTTCTGTCAAATACCTTTTCAGAATCAATTCGTGCAATTATATGGTTTTTCCTCTTTAGTCTGTTGTGGTGATAGATTATATTAATTGATTTTCAAATGTCTGATCAATCCTGCATACCTGGAGTAAATTGTACTTGATTGTCATATGTAATTTTTTATGTATTGTAAAATTTTGTATTTCTAATGTCTTGTTGAGAATTTTTACAACTGTTTCCATAAGAGATATTGGTCTACAGTTTTCTTCTAATGTTCTTCTTTGATTTCTGTATTAAAGGTAATACTGGCCTTATACAATGAGTTTAAGAAGTGTTCTTTCCACTCTTATTAGAAGAAATTGCAGAGGTACCAGTTTTTCTTTAAGTGCTTGATAGAATTTATCAGTATGACACATGAAACTGATGTTTTCTTTTTTCAAAAGTTATTAATATGGATTCAGTTTCTTTAATAGGGTCTTTTTAATCCAATCTGACAATCTCTGCCTTTTAACTGGGGCTTTTAGACTATTTATATTTACTGTTGTTGATGCAGTTTGGTTTAAATCTGTTATCTTTCTATTTGTGTTCTAATTGTTCCATCTGTTTTTTTTTTTTCTTTTGCTCTTTTTTCTTTATTTGGGGTTGAATGGTTTTTATTCCACTTTATATCTTTTATTGGCTTATGAGCTATAACTGTTACCTAGTAGTTGCATTGACATGTGCAATATATATCAAATACCTCTTCACAAATAGTATAAGAACAATACCATTCCATTTTCCCTCATTCAACCTGATGTTGTTTTCAGACTTTTTATTTTCACATGTTATAAATACCACACCACTGTATTATTATTTTTATTTAAATATTTATTATTCTTAAAGACATTTAAATAAGAAAAAAATCTTTGTTTTTCCATGTGATTAACTTTTCTAGTGCTTTTCATTCTTTTATATAGATCCATATTTCCACTTAGTATCTTTTTCTTTCTGCCTAAAAGACTTTTTTTTAATTAGTGTAGTCTGCTGTTCTTGAGGATTTTTTTTTTTTTACTGTGAGAAAAATATTCCACCTTGTTTTTAAAAAATATTTTTACTGGTACAATGACTTTTAACACTAATTACCCAGAATTAAGCCATACTTTGGCTTTGGTTTTGGACGTAGTGCTCCACAAAATTGTCGTTACTTTAGATACCTAACTGCAAGCTTGGGGTTCCTAGGCCACTCATAATTCTGACCAACTGGATATAAATTCAGAGGTTCCCACTACCTCTTCAGGGTCAGTATTTCAGTTGAATGACTCACAGAACTCAGGAAAGTATTATACTTACAAATAGAGTTTTATTATAGCAAAAAGAATATAAATCAGAACTAGCCAATAAAAGAGATTGACAAAATGAGGTTTGGGATAGCCCCACATATGAAGCTTTTGGTGTCTTCTCCCCATGATGTCTGGATCCATCATCCTCCCAGCATATTGATATGTAGCAACATGCAGAGTAATAGCCAGGAAGTTCACTGAAAGTTTTGGTGTCTAGAATGTTTATTGGGGCTTCATTATGTAGGCATAATTGATGGACTCATTGAATGTGTGATTAAACTCAGTCTCTAGCTCATCCATTCCCTGGAGATCAGACTGATATCAAATGGCTAGAGCACTGACCCTGAAACCCCATGATTGGTCTTTGTGGACTGACCAGCCACCATCCTGAGTCATCTCATTTGCACAAAGTATCAGGCCCCACCATGAATAACAAAGACACTTCTGTCACTTGGGAAATTCCAAGGATTAAGAGGCTCCTTCCCAGGAACTGAAACAAAAGCCACCAAATTTTTTATTACATGGTGTTGGTATAGAATCTGGGTTGGTAGGGTTTGTTTTTCTTTTCATAATTCAAAGATATTGCTCTGTTATAGTCTTATAATGTTTTCAATTAAAAAATCTGCTAGAATCCTTATCTTTGTTCCTCTGTATGTAACATCTTTCCCACCCACCACCCAACTATTTTTAAGATTTTTCTTTTTATCATGTGTTTTGAACAATTTGATTATAATGTGCTTTGGTATAGTTTTCTTCATCTTTTTCATGCTGAAGTTTCTTGGAGATTCTTGGAGTTTCTTCAGCTGTGTTTTCTGTATCCTCACTCTCTCCTTTCAGGATTATTAGGCTGCTTGAAGTTGTCTCATAGCTTAGTGATGATGATGATGATGATGATGATGATGATGATGATGATTTACAGGGATTTTTTTTTCTCTTATTGTCAGTTATTTTTGACATGTGTATGTTCTTTGAATCCTTAGCACTACTGTTGGCACCTGAAAGATTCTTTGTTTTCTATTCCACAACCAGCACCACACCTGGTCCTTGGAAGGGCGGTCATTGTAGGATACTCACATTTAGGGATTCCTTTGAGGCTTCAGCTGAGTAGTTGGGGGAACCAACAAAGGGCATCTAGATTTACACTCAAAGATCAACCTGAGGGTATTTGTTAATTTTGGACATGATACTATTTTAAAAGAACAGAATTTTTTTTAAAGGCTTTGATAATTCTGAGGAGGCCTGATACTTATTAAGTCCTGGCTAAGGAAACATCTACTGCAGATCATTTCTCTCACACCTTGATAGCCTGTGCTAACCAAGAGGTAGAAATAAATCATAAGAAGTAATCCTAGACACAGAGCATGGGAAACCCAGAGTTGGTACTAGGTTGGGAGTAGACCTAGTACATGAGGCTATGCAGCTCAATGAGGCTCCCAGTCAAGGGGATAAGTGGAAGTTGAAAATGCCTCCTCCTACCTCCTAATTAGTTTTCCCATAGAGGGTGTCTTTATTTCTTTATTATTTTTTTTACAGATTTTAAGTAATCTGTATGCCCGATGTGGGGCTTGAACCCACAACCCTGAGATCAAGAGTTGCACTCTCCACTGCCTGAGCCAACCAGATGCCCTAAAAATGCCTTTATATGACTGATACAGAGGTGCTGTGTGGGAAAGTGAGTACAGAAGTGGAGAGGTGGACAGAGATTGGCAGAGAGGTTACACATCATGTAGTATGGGATACCCTTTGGGTAGAGACACACTGACAACTTCTGTCAGGTAGAAGTTTCTAAATACTAACCCCCAGATGGAAGTTAGGCCAGAGAAGTATGGCAGTCTTAGGTTCAAGAACTACTGTGACTAGTGCAAAGGTAAGCGAAGTTTTATTTGAACCTTTCTGTGCTATATGTTAGCAGGTTACAGGGAACATGTGAAAACTAATAAGGGAATAGAGGTAATTCCTCTACTATGAGGAGGTTGGGCATGCTTTGCAGATGTGGGGGACCTGTGTTTGGCCTCTTTTAAGGAATGCTGCTATCTTAAGTCCCCACCGGAGAACTTGAATTTCTCTTAAACACACACATTTCTGGGTTAGCCTTGGATGCAATGTGCAGGAATATATGTCCAAGAGTCTTTTAGACTAGGAAGGAGTCTTGCCTTTCAAGAAATGTTTAAGCATCTGCACCGAACGAATTCTTCAAGGCTTTGGAAAGTTGGGTTAATCTGACTAGGCAGATTGGAGCCTGAGGAGTTCCGAGGAGGGCAGGAAATTGACAAGTTGCTCCTGTAACTAGAATAGATGTCTGAGAGACATAGATGGTTACAGGCAACCTGGGAATAAGGGAGAAACCTCTGAGCTACCAAACCTTTACAAAGAGAGAATTGTTAAAACTGACAGTGGGCCTGAAAACAACCACAGGAGTGCTGATTGCCAGTGCTGGGGGCAGTTCTTCCCTCAAGGTCGCCTCAGTCCTCCTCAGAGACAGACTTCACAGAGGCTTTCCTTTCCTTTCCCCACCCACAGGTAACAGTCCTTTGGATAGCCCCCGGAATTTCTCTCCAAATGCACCTGCTCACTTTTCCTTTGTTCCTGCCCGTAGGTAAGTTGATAGAAAATCCCTGTGACTAATGTGTGTGTGGCATTTGCATGAATGTCAGTTCAATGTTAGCTTCTTCCTTTGAGGCACTGCCCTTCGAAGTGTGTTACCTTGGACTGCTAGCCATCAACATTTCTTTTCCGCTTTCCTCATCTTGTTCAAATTTTGGTTTCTAGATGCCCTATTTATTTGCCTTTAGATGTTTGAATGGGCAAGTAGGTATAAGAAGTGGGTTTATTTTTATAATCCTAAACACAAGCCCCTGGTTTCCTGAGGGTATGTTCCAAAACATTATACTCCTGACTGAGAGCTGTCCTAGCGTTATCAATGAGAAAATGGCCTCTCATCCCAGGGAGACCTGAGGTTTTACTCTTACCCCTCAACCAGAATAAAAGAATAAAACCTTAATATTTGAAAGCTGTGTCTCCTGGTGTATAATAAGCACTTAGTGCCTTTTGGTTGAATGAGTGATAGGGAAGAATAATGAGCAGGCAAGCACTTATAGTTGTAAACTGTGAGAAGCACAACGAAGTGAAAGAACATGATGCTGCATGAGGGCATAGGAAGGGAATGGGGCTGGAGGATCTGTACAGGGTGGTCACGTGAGGCCCCCCAGAAGGGGAGTGACTTTTAAGCTAAGACCTGAAGGGTAAGAGTGAGCCTGCCATGTTGAAAAGGAGGACATGGGTATAGGCCATTGTAGGCAGAAGGAATAGTATGTTCCATTTGTGCCCTGCTATCTGCCTCATTATCAGGGCTTTAGGAGTAGGATCAGCTAGGGGATTTGGGGGCCTGGTATTACAATCCAAACAGGCCTCTGCTACATGGCATGAAGTTTGAGTCATGTGCATGGAACATGGAACTCTGGACTGTCCTCTTAAGAGGACATAGTAGGAATAGCAGCTAGGTATTGGTAGGGGTGGGGAAGAGGACTTCAGCCCTGCCAAATAGGGTACTCAGGAATTGTGTTTGTTATGTTACTGAAGTCAGGTTTGAACCTTATAGGATCACATGGGTTTAGGAATATCACATAAAACAACATTTAAGGAAATCCTAAGGTTAGATCCGTCAGTCGTACAATTTCACTTTAAACATACACACATTCTTAAACAGAAAGTTTGCCCCTTCCAAGTGTGACCAAATGCCAGGGGTCAAACAGATCAGTCTTTCTGGTTCCATTTGATTCTCACTATAACGTATGTCTTTTCACTACAGCCATGGCCACAGACCAGACAGGTAATGGTGGACATGATGGGGAGAGGGGCTAGGGAACTGCTATGCATGAGCAGACAGTGTGGTTTGTGGTGCTGTGCTTGGTGAGAACTGGTTATGATAAGTCTTCTCTGACTGTGGGTATGAACATTTGGCCTTTCATATCTAGCAAAGAGGCCCTAGGGGAACCCCCTGCTGGAACCAAGGCTCAGAGCTCATATACTTAGAGGCAAGAATTGCTGAATAGTCCCAAGTTTCTGAGCCTGGAGACAAATCACCCTCATTCCCACAAATTTCCTCAGTCATCCAGTGAGATGATCAGGCAGAGGAAAAGGAGGCATCCTGTAGTGGCATTTGTTTCATGTTAGCCCTTGCTCTTCAGATCATAGAAAAATGGCTGCCATGCAGCTGATTTCCATTTCTTTCTAAAGAAGGAAAGATGATTTGTGAAAAAGTCTATGTGACAAGTGTTTGGGAAGTCCTTCCCTGACTTAGACTAGCGCTATCTTTGCTGAGCTGTTTTCTTGGAATTGACTTGCTTTCTCATATAGAGCTCCCAGGACCCAACAAAAGAGGTCAGAGAGAACATCATGTTTGAGCAGCCTCCTGGATATTTCTTTGCCTCAGAGACTAGGTTCCAGCAGAGCTAGCTGCCTGGGGCATGAAGTTTGAATCAGGTGCATGTAGCATGGAACCCTGGGCTGTCCCCTTGCAGATTCTAGTAGGAAAAGCTGCTCAGTATTGGTGGGAGCGGGGAGGAGTGCTTCGAAAGGGGAAGCCCTGCCAAGATTGAGTCCTCTTTTTTTCTCCTTCTTCTCCCTGACCCTCTCCACTTCCTTTAACTGTGAAGTCTGGACTCAGTCACCCAAATCCCTGGGTTGTGTGTTTTCTCTAAGGTCAAGGGTATTTAAGTTCAAAAGATCCTCCATTGCTAATGTTCCAAAGTTCTGTGGTAGCAGCAAAGAAATTTTTCCCAACTTCAACTATCAGGCTGTACCCTCATGCTTCACAAGAAAAAGCACTTGTGTAACAGCACATCCCATAGTCCTGGAAAAAAATCACTTGTCCATGTAATAAAAGCTTCATACCAGATACCTACTTGATCTCCTCCTCCACAACAAAGCAAATGACTGGTTCTCTGTATGAGAACTCCTAGCTCCAAAGCGTTAGGTACAGCCATGAGTATGCCACCTGGCTGTTTCTTCATGAGATTACTACCACTCTTTACAAACATTCTCAAGGACTGGTTTTTGGGTCCTGGTGGATCTTGAGTAACCTTGGACTGTTTGCCAATGATTGATTACGACTCAGACCCAGATGGTGGTCTACTTCTTCCTCGTCAGTCCAGTGGCCTGGGAAAGACAAAGGGCCTTCAGGAAAAGGAATAGCTGCATTTCAATGGCAGTTCTGTCCTTGTAGTGATGCCTTTAGCTGGAGTCCTTTGCCGTGGCTTCTCTAAAAGTGAACATGTTGCATAAATAAATAAATAATACGTTGAGAGTGTGAAGATTTTTATTTCAGAACCAGGGTATTGTATAACAGATGTTCTTATTCAAAGCCATAGCCTCCTTTTTAGTTAGAGATATTTGTCTTCCCAGTGAAAAACACACGACCATAGGCCTCATGTAGGAGAGAAGATGTGAAAGCATGTACTAGACCAAGCAGTACTATCTAGAGACAAGGAAGAGCCTACCAGTGAACCAATTGCCCAAAACAGTGCTGATGGAAAGATAGGCAGGTCCAGGGCTCAGGGTGGGGTCCTGTAGAAACTGCCTAACATTCTTATCTTGCATAGGACTGATGGACGGCGCTGGTCTTTGGCCTCTTTGCCTTCTTCGGGTTATGGAACCAACACTCCTAGCTCTACTGTCTCAGTAAGTAGTCAGATCTGTGGCTTTGCCTCCTTCACCCCGAGGAAATACCTCCCTACAGATTATTGCTGCCTGTCCCTGTGGTGTTGCAGAGTGGTTCTCAAATTTTCCTGCAAAGCCAAACTCAGAGAGACTGTTTGGAAATGAGGCTGAGCAGGGCAATTAGTCATAACCAGATATAAACATTAAACACCTTTGGAAAGGACTAACCAGCATGCTCTCTGGGCATCAGTTTTTCCAAGTGGAGTCAGAGGGGAGCTTGAGGATGGACTTTGCTTCGCCAGACATGGAGGACCCTAAGCATGGTTCCCCTGCTTCCCTCACCTTACTTCTAGAACTGCAACCAAGAGCAAATAACCCCTCCCATGTCCCGAAGGCCTGGTGGACCCTCTTTCTCCTCTTTCACCTTTTCCTTTCAAAAAAGAAGGGAAGGACCATTGTTATTTGGTATTCAAGTTTGATATGTATCAGCACAAAAGCTGGGCCTGTCTCTAAAACTTCTACTTATATTCTTTGAGAAAAGGTTTTAGCCTAAAACACAATAGATATCCTAATCCCTGCTATGCACAGTTGACCATAAACTGAGTCTTCCTCATTGAGCAAGTTTTAATTGAAGCCAGGATGACAAAGTGGGAAAAGTCTTTCTGTAAAGAGCCAAATAGTAAGTACTGTAGGTTTTGCAGGCTGGTTTGGGGAGCAGGCTGGGTGGCCTGTTCCTCATGTCCTCCACTATTTTTCAGGTCTTCCCAGGGCAGCTTGTTGACATTTGTGACTCCCAAGCAGGTAGTAGGAGTATCATTTCCTCCCTTGACCTAGATATAACTCATGAATTAATCCGAAGATCTCATTGGTCTTTTAGCAGCAGCTAAGCTTCATATCTTTCCCTGGTATATACCGCTTTCCCTGTAATCCTTTAGCCAGACAGGTGATCTTTTTAGACCTAAGGCCAAGAGCCGTGTGTGTGTGTGTGTGTGTGTGAGTGTGTGTGTGTGTGATATATACCTGTTCAGTGGATTTTAATAGACTCAACCCATGGCTGCTGCTTATTTTATTGGGATACTTTAAAATACCAATTTTACTTCCTGTCAGTGGAAGTTGGGTGAAGATAGTTTTTGTAGCTTCTGTGCACACCATTTCCCAAAAATGTGGCCAAGACAGAGCCCTGTGGAGACTTCTCCTGGGCTGTTTACAGCTTCATGTATTATAGTATTCCATGATAGAAGCCTATGCTGTTTGCCCCCCCCCCCCCCAGAATTCTGATTTCTAACTTGATATTGAGACTTCCTTCTGGCAAGAGAGTTTTCTTAGTGTGCTGCTATAGCTTTGACTCTGAATGACTTAGGATATTTAAGTTCCAGATTCTTCATCAGTTGATGAACAGAAACTGAGCCAGTGAGGTTAGACTTGCCTACTCTCTTAGCCAATCTTGTCAGGAAAGGGGCCCTTCACCAATTTTGGTGCTGTACCGGGCTATCCCCCGGTTGCTGCATCTGTGGGATGTTTGCAGGAGCATGGCTCGCTCCCTCACACAGTCTCTTGTGGTTGGCAGTGGCCTCTTGTCTGGAATCTCAGTCACGGGGCTGCGTTTGGAATTCTTAGTCATTTTCAGATCAGGTCTAATCTCTGGGTTCCAGATCTAAAAGTAATTTTCTTCCCTACCAGATTTTCTTGCCTACTTATGTCCCTAGAGTCCGGCCACAGCCTGCCTAGCTCCAGCCATGCCAGTTGTCCTTTAAGTAACGGCCGAAAGGAAACATGACTGAGTTCTCCCAACACCGTGGAAGGGAAACTTACAGGGATTCATTTGTAGGCTGAGTATTCCTGGGACAATCCCCCCAAGCCAGGAAGCATGATTTATTAATTACTTGCCATTCCTACTAACCAAAAGCTTCACTGAGGGCAAGGCATCCATGCGGAAAAAACTGCCTTTTGCCCCCAGGAGAGGTTCCCGAGGTAGTTGTGGAGCTCCCACACCTTGTGAGTGCCTGGGTCCACATGCCTGCCAGACTCATAAAGGCTCCTAGTGTGTTGGCTTCCTCAGGACTGAAGGCTCAGAAGAAGTAGAGAGGAGCATCATACACAGCGGAGGCTAAAAGGAACAAGGGAAAGAAGGCCTGCTTTGGGTTACCTTTGGGTTTACATTGACTGGAAAGTCCTCTGTCCTCTCTGTGCCTGGACTGCCCTTAGACCTGTCTGTAATCTGCTTGTTAATGTTTTTCTCTCTAGTCATCATGTTCCTCACAGGAGAAACTCCACCAGCTGCCCTTCCAGCCTACAGCCGATGAGCTGCACTTTTTGACGAAGCATTTCAGCACAGAGAGTGTTCCAGATGAGGAGGGACGGCAGTCCCCAGCCCTGCGGCCCCGCTCCCGCAGCCTCAGGTGAGGGCTGCGCTCTGCCTGCTGCTCCAGGGCCAGTGGAGCTCAGCTTATTTGTACATCAAAGGAACAGGCAAACATTTATAAAGGGCAAGAGAGTAAATAACTAGGGCTTTGTGTGCCATACAGTCTATGTGGCACTGACTTAACTGTTCTTGTGGTGTGAAAGCAAACTTTATTTACAAAGACAGCAGCAGGCCAGATTTGGTCTGTGGGTTGTGAGTTGCCATCCTGGGGCTCGGCTTAAATGAGCCAAGGCCAGTGGCACTCAGGCACAGCTGATGCTGCTGCCAAGGGGTCCCTCTCTTCCTTTTGACCGTAGTTAGCAGCAGAAATATACTTTAAGCTCCATTTAGTAAAGAGAGTAATAGTATCCATTCTGATAGTACCTGGTTGCGGAATCCACAGGCGCAGGACACAGGAACCAAGCCAGTGGAGAAAGGGGCTGCTGAAGTTCACACTTGTGGCTGACTTGAGGAAGAAGCCCCATTTCAGAAGCAGGATAAAATGCGCATCTGAATCTCCCTCATTTCCCTGAATCACCTGGGCTCATCAAACCAAGATTTATCTGGGAATTCCTTCGATTAATTAGCTCTTTTCTTTGGCATTAGCTGGTAAAATTATGTGAAAATTCCAGGTTAAGGAACGGGGTCGAAATTAAAATGGTCCTCGCTTTAATGACTGAGTTCAGCTTTGCAGAGCCCCTGGAAAATCATTAATTGGCTAATATGTTTGGGGTGGGAGCCCAAAGGAGCAGGGCCTTCCACAGAGAATCCCCTCAAGTAACATTGCTACTCTGAGTGTCAGGGAGTAAGCTGGGCCAGACCACAAAGACTGGTTCAAGTTCAGAGACTGATGAAGATGATCACAGGGACTGCTCTGCAAAGGATTAAAAACACAAGTGAGTTTTTGTGGAGTGTGGATCCCAGTGCCTTTTTTTTGTCTCACTTAGAAAATACCTGAATCTTGGTGCTCTCCACAATCCACAGGGTAATGGGTTCATTTTAGTCCATTTGAGACCTAGAGGAAAGTAGTATATCAGGGTAATGCCTGCTATATTACTCTTAAAATACTTGGTAATGTGTACTGATATGATACAGCAAGCAACCCAGGCCCAAGCCAGGGAGGGAAGGTAGAGAACAATTCTGAACATAGCTCAGCTTAGGTCATATGTCAGGGGCACCAAACTGGTGGCAAGACTTAAATATCCATTCATTTATGTGGCTCAAACTTTGAAATCCTTTAAGAAGATGTAACTGCACATGGGCCAAAGAGGAAGATTTAGATGACTCATGCTAATATAACTTCCTGTGGGCTGGATTGGCCCCATTTATCTCCTAGATCAGAGCCCAATTTGGCCTCACTGGCTACAGCTTGTTTGGAAAGGGTACAGCTCTACATGATCTTGCTTCGGTTTTTCTGATCGCGGTTTGATTTGATTCGGTTCCTGGAACATGGTGGGATATACTCAAAACCCTACTGGCCAAAGCAAAGAAGACCCAGAGAGTCCTGTTCTGGGGGAGGTCATCCTAGGAAAGCCACAAATAGACTCAGGAGTGATTTTCTTCTTTCTAGGCCTTTTCAGGCCCTGGCAGAGGTCCTTGTGAAAGCCAGGCTTCTTATAGGAAGGTAGCCTAGTTCCAGATGTCACCATTTTGAGCTAAACAAGGTGTGCTAGGAGCATCAGGAAAAAGGAAGGCTCTAGAACTCAGCACTCATTAAGGTGGGAGTGTGTGGATGCTACAGACGGTGGGAGGGCAGGGACTCTGGGAATGGTCATCTTTCTTCTTGAGAGTTCCGTGGCACTAAAATAACATAATTGTTTCTTTTTTATTTAGTCCTGGACGGTCCCCAGTTTCCTTTGACAGTGAAATAATAATGATGAATCATGTATACAAGGAAAGATTCCCCAAGGTAAGGATCCTGAGGATGGCTGCCCCTGTGGCAAGACTGTCAGTCAGTGAGGGGATATAGTGCTCTCACCAGAGGTAATCAGGAAGAGCAGAAAGGCACTCAGGAGGAGGAGGATACAAGCACAAAGCTGCCAGTCTGCTGGTTAAGAGGCAGGCAGCAGAGGACTGTGAGTTTGGGGCTCATATTCACAGGCCTCTCTCTCTCCGTTCTCTGGAGAGGTGTCTAGAGCGAGATGTTAGGAAGGTGTTCCCCCATATGTTATGGGGAATGAAAGAATGAGACCGTGTGTCTAACCATGCACATGAGGGCCACAAGTCACAGTCCGTGCAGAACGGGATTGGCTATCAGAAAGCGTGTTCATTCTGTGCAGATTTCTTTAGCAGTGCCTCGTCAACAGGCCTGGAGTGTGTACAGACCAATGTGCTGTGGCAAGAGGTTGGCTGGAGGGAACAGAAAGGTGGGAGAGTTCCCAGGCAGGAAACTGCTGAGGAGGGAAGGCGCATTACTGTCCTGAAACAGCTGAGTAGTCTTCGCAGCTGTGCGGTTGGGCTAGAAACTGACTTGTATGTGGAACCTCGGGGCTTGTTTTCCATTTGCATTTCTTTTTGAACACGGCATACCTATATGCACTGATCTCACCTTCTCATGACAGGCCGTGCTCCCAAAGAACATAGCCAGCTCTGTCAGAACCAGGGCACTGACACAAGTTCCCTGTCCATGACAGCAAGGAGCAGGGAACCCTCAAGCCTCTTGTCCAGACTTCCCTTGGTCTACCTATTCCTCTGAGTCTAGGGGCTACGGTGTGTAGTGGTTCCCTGCTCTTCTGAGAGTGTCCTTTTTCTAGACTCCGGTATACTCTTCTGGACCCACATGGGTGACTTAGGGAGATGGTATGAAGCCCTGTGCTTTCCCTCTTGACATACACAGTGAAGGATAGCAGTAAGGAAGGACACACATTCTGGAACCAGACTGAATGGGTTAAAGTCTGCTTCTACTACCATTTACTAGCTATACAACCCTAGACAGGAGATTTTTTCTTTTTTAAAGATTGTATTTGAGAGAGAGACAGACAGATAGTGACAGATAACGAGAGAGAGCACAAGTGGGGAGGAGAGGGAGAAACAGGTACCCACTGAGCAGGGAGCCCGATGTAGGGCTCAGTCCCAGAACCCTGGGATCATGACCTAAACCGAAGGCAGACGCTCAACCGACTGAGCCACCCAGGCCCCCTGCCCCTGGACAGATGATTTAACTTCTCTGAGCTTCATTTGGGGGGGAGTTTTGAAACTCACCCATGTGCTTGAGATAAAAATACTCATACACAGTCCAGGTGAACATAGAATTCTGAGGGAAACCTGGGAGACAAGAGTGACTGACTGCTTTTCTGTGAGGGCTCACCAGACATGAACTTTCAGCTCTAGGGCTAGAGATCAGGGTGCTGCCATTTTCATCCCTCCCATCAGTTCTGCAAGCCGTCAGGGTGCAAAATAGCACCCCATAGTGGAATCTGGAGCCACTTACACCAAGCCTTGCCTCCCTGTGCACCAAAGGCAGATTTCCACTAGGGCAAGTACACCTGAGAATTAGCGGCCCCTTCCCCAGAAGAGCAGCTCAAACAACTGGTTCAGATCAAGTTTACTGATTATAGAGGGCTCCAGACCTTCAGCTCTTGGGGAAAACAGTATATAGTATTTGTTGTTTTGATGTTTTCTTAATACTTTAGTCTTTCAGTATTTTTTTCAGTTTTTTCTTATTTTTTAAATTCTTTTTAAATTTTTATTTTAATACATACATTATATATATTTTGTGTTTCATTGTATTTTTGTATTTTATTTTGTGTATATAAAAATATATGTATTTTATTTTGTGTATATAATATATATATTATATATATACACACACAAACATATATATAAGTTTTCCTTCTTTCTTATTTTGGGATCTAATTTCTTGTAACAAGCAGACCAAAACACACCCAGATCTAGTTTTTTGTTTTGTTTTGTTTTGTTTTTGTTTTTGTTTTTGTTCTGGTTTGTTTTGTTTTCTGTTGTCATTGTTATTTTTTTTTCCTCTTCTGTTTTTTTCTGGATAAAAGGATGAGTTGGAGAAATTCACCCCAAAAGAAAGAACGAGAGGTATTATTATTCATTGCCAGGGTTTTAATCAATACAGATATAAGTAAGATGTCTGAACTAGAATTTAAAACTATTATAAAAATACTAGCCAGGCTTGAAAAAAGCAAAAAGGACACTATAGAATTACCAAGATGCAGTCCCAAATGGAAGATATAAAAATGAGAATGAATGAGGCAGAAGAGTGAGTCAGTGATATAGAAGATAAAATGATGGAAAAAAAGGAAGCTGAAAAGAAGAGAGAAAGAAAACCACTGGATCATGAAGGGAAACTTAGGGAATTTAGCAATTCTATGAAGTGAAATAATATCCAGATAATAGGGGTCCCAGAAGATGAGGAACGGGAGAGAGGGGTTTAAAAAAAAAAAAAGCTGAAGTAGCCATCCTTATATCAAACAAACTAGATTTTAATCCAAAGACTGTAATAAGAGATGAGGAAGGACACTAAATCATAATAAAGAGTCTATCCAACAAGATCTAAAAGTTGTAAATCTTTATGCCCCTAACTTGGGAGCAACTGCATATATAAACTAATTAATAACAAAATTAAAGAAACTCCTTGGCAATAATACAATAATAGTAGGAGATTTTAACACCCCACTCATAGCAGTGGACAGATCATCTAAGCAGAAGATCAACAAGGGAAAAAGGGCTTTGAATGACACATTGGACCAGGTGGACTTAACATATATTCAGAGCATTTCATCCGAAAGCAACAGAATACACATTCTTCTTGAGTGCACATGGAACATTCTCCAGAATAGATCACATACTGGTCACAAATCAGGTCTCAACTGGTACAAAAAGATTGAGATTACACCATGCATATTTTTAGACCACAATGCTTTAAACCTTGAAGTCGAACACAAGAAAAAACGTGGAAGGTCCACAAATACATGGAGGTTAAAGAGCATCTTTTTTTTTCTTTTTTTTTTTTTTTTAGATTTTTTTTTTTTTATTCATTTATTTGACAGAGAGAAACACAGCCAGAGAGGGAACACAAGCAGGGGGAGTGAGAGAGGGAGAAGCAGGCTTCCCGCCGAGCAGGGAGCCCGATGTGGGACTCGATCCCGGGTCTTCAGGATCACGACCTGAGCCGAAGGCAGTCGCCCAACCAACTGAGCCACCCAGGCGCCCCTAAAGAGCATCTTATTAAAGAATGAATGGGTCTGGGTGCCTAGGTGCCTCAGTTGTTAAGCATCTGTTTTCAGCTAAGTTCATGATCCTAGGGTCCTGGGATTGAGTCCCCCATTGGACTCCTGCTCAGTGGGGAGCCTGCTACTCCCTCTCCCCCTCCCCCTGCTTATGTTCCCTCTCTTGCTGTCTCTGTCAAATAAATAAAATCTTTTAAAAATTTTTAAAAAGAATTAATGGGCCAACCAGGAAATTAAAGAAGAATTTAAAAAATACGTGGAAGCAAATGAAAATGAAAACATGACAGTTGAGAACCTTTGGAATGGAGCAAAGGCGGTCTTATGAGGGAAGTACAACAGTACAGGCCTACCTCAAGAAACCAGAAGAGTCTCAAATACACAACATAAGCTTATGTTCCTAAAGGAACTGGAAAAAGAACAGTAAATGTAGCCTAAATCCAGCAGGAGCAGATAAATAATAAAGATTAGAGCAGAAATCAATGACATAGAGTTTTAAAAAAAAAAACAACAACAGATCAACTAAACTAGGAGCTGTTTCTTTGAAAGAATTAATAAGATCAGTAAACCACTAGCCAGACTTATCAAAAAAGAAAAAAGATCCAAATAAATCAAATCATGAACAAAAGAGGAGTGATCACAACCAACAATGAAGAAATACAAACAATTATAAGAGAATATCATGAGCAATTAATTATATGCCAACAAATTAGGCAATTTGTAAGAGATGGGTGCATTCCTAGAAACATATATACTCCCAAAACTGAAACAGGAAGAATTGTTAAACCTGAACAGACCCATAACCAGAAAAGACATTGAATCAGTAATCAAAAATTTCCCAAGAAACAAGAGTCCAGGGCCAGATAGCCTCCCAGTGGAATTCTACCAAGTATTTAAAGAATTAATGTCTATTGTTCTGAAACTGTTTCAAAGAATAGAAATGGAAGGAAAACTTTCAAACTCCTTCTGTGAGACCAGCATTACCTTGATCCGAAAACTAGACAAAGATCCCACCAAAAATGAGATTTACAGAGCAACATCCCTGGTGAACATGGATGCAAAAATTCTCACCAAGATAATAACTAGTAGGATCCAACAGTACATTCAAAGGATTGTTCACCACAACCAAGTGGGATTTATTCCTGGGCTGCAAGGGTGGTTCAACATTCACATATCAATCAGTGTGATATACTACATAAATAAAAGAAAGGACAAGAACCATATGATCCTCTCAATAGATGCAGATAAAAGCATTTGACAAAATGCAGCATCCTTTCTTGATGAAAACTCTCCACCATGTAGGGATAGAAGGAACATACCTCAATATCATAAAAGCTATATGCAGAAATCCCACAGGAAATATCATCCTCAATGGGGAAAAACAGAGCTTTTCCCCTAAGGAAGGTCAGGAACATGAGAGGGATGTCCACTCTCACCACTGTTGTTCAACATAGTACTGTAAGTCCTAGCCTCAGCAGTCAGACAACAGAAAGAAATAAAAGGCATCCAAATCAGTAAAGAAGAGGTCAGACTTTTCACAGACCACATGATAATCTATTTAGAAAACCCAAAAGACCCCACCAGAAAATTGCTAGAACTGATATAGGAATTCAGCAAAGTCACAGGATATACAATCAGTGCACAGAAGTCAGTTGCATTTCTGCACACTTAACAGTGCAGCAGAAGAAAGAGAAATGAAGGAATCAGCCCCGTTTACAATTGCACCCAAACGTGTAAGACACCTAAGAATAACCCTAACCAAAGAGGCAAAAGGACCTATACTCTGAAAACTATAGCACACCCATGAAAGAAATTGAGGAAGACACAAAGAAATGGAAAAACATTCCATATTAATGGATTGGAAGAAAAAATATTGTTTAAAAAGTCTGTGCTGCCTAAAGGAATCTACACATTCAGTGCAGTCCCTATCAAAATACCATCAGCATTTGTCACAGAGCTGGAACAAACAATCCTAAAATTTGTATGGAACCAGAAAAGATCCCATATAGCCAAAGTAATGTTGAAAAAGAACACCAAAGCTGGAGGCATCACAATTCTGGTCTTCAAGTTGTACTACAAAGCTGTAATCATCAAGATGGTGTGGTACTGGCACAAAAACAGACACAGAGATCAATGGAACAGAACAGAGAACCCAGAAATGGACCTTCAATTCTGTGGTCAGCTGATCTTTGACAAAGCAGGAAAGAGTATTCAATGGAAAAGTCGCTTCAACAAATGGTGTTGGGAAAATTGGACAGCCACATGCAGAAGACCATTTCCTTACACCACACACAAAAATAGACTCAAAATGGAAGGGACCTCTAAATTTGGAACAGAAGTCCATCAAAATCCTAGAGGAGAACCCAGGCAACAACCTCTGTGACCTCAGCTGCAGCAACTTCTTGCTAGACACGTCTCCAAAGGCAAGAGAAGCAAGGGCAAAAATGAACTATTGGGACTTCATCAAGACAAAAAGCTTTTGCACAGCAGGAGAAAAAGTCAGCAAAACTAAAAGGCAACCTACATAATGGGAGAAGATTTTTGCAAATGTATCAGATAAAGGGCTAGCATCCAAAATCTGTAAAGAACTTCTCAAACTTAACACACAAAGAACCCCAAAAATCCAGTCAAGAAATAGGCAGAAGACATGAACAGACATTTCTGCAGAGAAGACATCCAAATGGCCAAAAGATATGAAAAAAAAATGTTCCACATCACTCAGCATCAGGGAAATACAAATCAAAATCACAATGAGATACCACCTCACACCAGTCAGAATGGCTAAAATTAATGTCAGGAAACAACAGATGTTGGCAAGGATGCAAAGAAAGGGGAACCCTCTTGGGTTGTTGGTAAGAGTGCAAACTGGTGCAGCCAATCTGGAAAACAGTAAGGACATTCCTCAAAAAGTTATAAATAGAACTACCCTACAACCCAGTGATTGCGCTACTAGGTATTTATCCAAAGGACACAAACAGTGATCCAAAGGGGCACATGCACCCCAATGTTTATAGCAGAATGTCCATAATAGGCAAACTGTGGAAAGAGCCCAGATGTCCAGTGACATTTGAATAGATAAAGAAGGTGTTGTGTACAAGGGAACCTTACTCCACCATGAAAGAGAATGAAATCTTGCCACCTGCAATGACATGGATGAAACTAGAGTGTATTATGTTAAGTGAAGTAAGTCAGAGAAAGAGAAATCTGTATGATTCTACTCATATGTAATTTAAGAAACAAAACAGATGAACAGAAGGGAAGGGAAGGGAAAATAAAATGAAAATAGGGAGGCAAACTATAAGAGACGCTGAACTATAGGAAACAAAAGAAGGGAGGTGGGTGGGGGGAAGGGAGAAGTGGGGGATGGGCATTAAGGAGGGCATGTGATATAACGAGCACTGGGTATTATATGCTACTGATGAATCACTAAATTCTACCCCCGAAACTAATAGCACACTAGATGCTAACTAAATTGAATGTAAATGAATTTTTTAAAAAGTTTAGGAATGTGTAATGTTTAAAATGCACCTCACATGTTTCCTCCTCCTCCTTATATGTATTAGGTATTGTCATTCTAGCATTGCATATGTTTTGTATGCATGTCTCCATCAATGTAAAGATGCCCTGTCAGAGAAGACACATTAAGCTTCCTTCCATCCTTCTTCCCTCCCCTTGCCTCTCTCTCTCTTCGCACACCATATACCTGTGTGCACATATACTTAGATATGTGTTTATATGTGCGGTTCTAGGTAGTTTCACATAAGCACTTTCACTGCATAACTAATTGGCTATTAGGTAATTTTGCTGTAAAAACTAAGGTTCCCCAAAATAGATGAAGAACATTCATTAGGAAGGGCATAATGAAACAAAAAACAAACAACAATTAAAAGGCTATTGCAAAATACAAAATATTTTAATACATTCAAAATGTATAATGTAGATTCATGGCAGTACAGCACAAATAACTGATTTTGTTTTCTTGATTGTACCTAAGCACTTGTCTTCAAAGTCTTTTGGTTATAGCATTAGACATTTTGGGTTTGCTTGGCTTCACACTTTTTTTTTCACCAAAATTTCATCCTTCATTAAGAGAAGTATTAGTTTCTACATACAAGGATACATATATATATTTTTAAGATTGATTTGAAAGCAAGTGAACACGAACAGGAGGGGCAGAGGGAGAAAGAGGGAGGATCCTGAGCAGACTTCAAGCCAAGCGCAGAGCCCAGTGCGGGCCGATACCATGACCTAAGCCAAAACCAAGAGTCAGACACTTAACTGACTGGGACACCCAAGTGCCCCACAAGGATCCGTATTTATAACTAAGCTTTGTATTGTGTCGTGAAAGCCTTCCATGCTGTTGTTTTCCTTGGCATATTGACACGTGCCCATTTAGTGGATTTTCCAAATTTCTGTGGGAAATGTAGGTTCAAAGCTCCCAGCCATTGTATAGACTGTTATGAAGGCAGGAATTTATATGAGGAATGGGAGTACTGCGTCATTGGAGAAATGAAACCAAACTATCAAATGAAACTGTCACCCAGTTATTTTCCTTTACAGCAAAATTGCCTTATGGCCAATTAGTTATGTAGTAAAAATGTGGCAGAACTTCTGATGGTGAAAATATGAAACACACACACACACACACACACCCCTAAACACATACTGGAAGTCAGAAATTGCCCCCTGGTGGCAAAGGAAAGAAGGGGAGGTCCTAGATAGGCAGCCAGAAACTTGTTAACTTGTGTAATTTATTGTTTGACATGACTATGCAATTAGGTTCCCAAGAAGCTTCTGAGCCAGACACCTGTTCTGCTCTGCTGAGCATCCAGGTCATTGAGGAGGCAGGTTCACATCATCAGTAAATACCCTCTGAGCATATAAATCAAATTCTGTCGTGAAACCCCCAGTGCTGGGGAGTCTTTAGAGAGCAGCAGTGTCCATACAGTAAGTTCATGCAGTTGGGAGGGCCAGTGACAGCACAGAAGAAAGGAAACCCCAGGTGGCCTGGAGGAATCAAAAACTTCCCATAGGAGAGATAGATGATGTGAGAACTGAAGTTGGAAGGTGTTGGGGGTGGCGTGATCTGCCCCCCCCTCGCCCCCCCCCCCCCCCCCCCCCCCCCCCCCCCCCCCCCGCCATGCTGCAAGCTGCCAAAACTTTGGTGGAGGTACCCATAAATGTGCCCTGTGGGCCAGGGCAATATGTCCTTTGTGTCCCTGGGACGTGCACCTGGACAAGTGCTCATCCAAGGCGTGAGAGTCATGCAATCCTTATGAAGTTTAATAATTGTAGGATTATGGGGGCACAACATACTTACTTTAAAACTTAGTAAAAAACCTTTGCTAACATAAATAGCTTAGACATTGCAACCTCCTGTTTGTGTGACCATTCATTCACTTCCCTGTGCTGGGGGGGAAGTAAAACGTTCTAATAAGATAAGGATTTGCAGGAACCATCTGTTGCTCAGGACATGCCTGCCTGTGATCAATTATTCTATAGATTAGGATATAACAGGCACATCCTGTTTTATTGTATGGACCCTTCAAAGAAATAGGCACATCCCGTTTCATTGTGTGAGACCCTCAAGGGCACAAGGCCCGCCCTGTTTTTGAACACCATTGTCACTCAAGATATGCCCTGTTTTTACAAAGACCCTCGAAAAACACTATTGTCACTATTGTCACTCAAGATTGATGATCCATCACTTAAAGAAACTCTTTGATCATATGGTTTTCATCTGAAAAAAATATGTAACTCTCTGCTATAAAGAGCCCTGAGAACAGTGTTTTCAGGAGATCCCTACATGAAGTTTGGTCTCCTCATTTTCACGGACTCCTTCCCCCACCCTCGGACCCTAACTGTTGCTGGGGCTGGCCCCTGGCAGGAAGGAGTGCTAGGAGTTTGCCAGGCGGGCCTGGCAGGTGAAGGAGCTACACCCAGGGAATCACCAGGCCTGAGGCAACAACCACTTCCAGGTCCTCAGAGCAAACCCTCCGAAGAGTGGGGGGAGAGTGACAAGGCCAGATGAGAGAAGGCGTTGACTATAACATTTTTGTTTGTTTTAAAGTTTTGTTTATTTTAGTGGCGCCTGGGTGGCTCAGTTGGTTGGGCGACTGCCTTTGGCTCAGGTCATGATCCCAGAGACCCGAGATCAAGTCCCACATCAGGCTCCCTGCTTGGCGGGAAGCCTGCTTCTCCCTCTCTCGCTCCCCCTGCTTGTGTTCCCTCTCTGGCTGTGTTTCTCTCTGTCAAATAAATAAAATCTTAAAAAAAAAAAAAAGATTTGTTTATTTTAAAGAGAGAGAGTACAGGAGGGCAGGGAGGGGCAAAGGGAGAGGAGGAACGGACTCCCCACTCCCCATGTGGGGCTCCATCTAACAACCCTGAGATCACACAACCCGAGTCAAAACCAAGAGTTGGACAGTTAACCCACCGAACCATCCAGGTGCCCCTTGACTATGTTTTGATTGACATAAGGGTCCTCTTATCATATGTGCAGCTGTCAGTTTCCCCAAATGCAGCATCAGGAAACCAAGATCACAGCGTATCCTCAGGCTATTACCAGTCCTTCAGGCTGAGCTCCTGACTGAGCTGCAACTAGAAGGGAAGTGTCACTTTTCCTGCTTTTATTTGCAGGCCACCGCACAAATGGAAGAGCGTCTTGCAGAATTCATTTCCTCCAACACTCCAGACACTGTGCTGCCCTTGGCAGATGGAACCTTGAGCTTTATTCATCATCAGGTGATTGAGATGGCCCGAGACTGCCTGGATAAATCTCGGAATCGTCTCATTACATCACACTACTTCTATGAACTTCAAGAGAATTTAGAGAAACTTCTACAAGATGTGAGTGTCCTTGTGCTGGTACTCTGGTACATCCTCCACAAGGTAGTGGTTTATTCCAAGCTAAGAGAAAGGCATTAATGGTGTTTCCAGTTTTCTCAGCTGGCTTGTCATGTGCAGGAACTTGCTCATATGCGGATCCATCCCCAAGGGTGGTGCTAATAGACTTTGGTGCCCTTCAGTCTCTTGCACGTTTGGTACCATAAGAACTCAGTTCTGTGGGCTTTTTTTCTGATCCCACTTCCTCTGCCTGAGGTTCTAATACTGGTAATATTCATAAATATTTGACTACCTTTGTAACCCAAAGCCTTAAAGTGGCCCCAGTGACTGGTGGGTTCTCTTCTAGCAGAAATACTGGCGTAAGCAGAGCCTTCGGACTGGTTCTGCTCAGCCTGGGGAAACTAGCTAGGGCTTGTACTATGGGTATATCTGTTTGCTGACATTGTATTTACGTGGTGAGAAGTTTGCTAGTAGGGATTTTAGGTGTTTAGAGACCTGATCCTGCCCAGTGTGAAAAGACTTGGGAGGCCAGAGATAAAGTAACTCAGAGATAATCAAGACCAGAGTATATAGTGAGTTCTTTTTTTTTTTTTTAATATTATTTATATATTTGAGAGCATGGAAGCACACATGAGTGGTAGGGGAGGAGCAGAGGGAGAGGGAGGGAAAAAGAATCCCAAGCAGACTCTGTGCTGACTGTGGACCAAGATCATGACCTGCACCAAATCCCAAGAGTCTGACACTCAACTGACTGAGCCCCCCAGGCACCCTATACTGTGAGTTCTCAACCACTGCTTCCTGCTCCAGGGTTTGCTTTCTAGCCTCTACAGTAAGGTGGTCATTAGCCTTCTCACCTCAAATTATAGTTGCCCCATATTACACCATTAGTACAGTGAGGAGGCCATGTGCCCCTTCATGTACTAGAGTATTTCCTAATCCAGACCCCCTGTTACCTAACAGGACCCCTGTTACCAAAGGCACATGAGCTTGCTCGGTGTCGTACCAACTGAGCCGAGAACCCAGGGCTTCTGATCAAACAGGACTTTGGTGTGTTAGTCTAGAAATTAGGAGTGAGGAGTTGTTTTGTTTTTAATTAGGAAAACAGTTGAATCTAGAGAAAAAATGACTAAAGATGACCATGATTATTGCTGTCAAATATGGAAGATTTCTCATACCTAATAGGTAGCATATTGTTCCTTGTCCTCTAAAGGCCTGTTAACTCAGTGGGCAAAAGTTACAGTGAGGAAAGTTTTGATTTAATAGATTGAAAAAGTGCTTCCTTCTACCAAAATGCTTTTTTTTTTTTTTTTTTTTTCTTCTGATTTCAAGAGTAATGCTTAGGGGCGCCTGGGTGGCTCAGTTGGTTAAGCAACTGCCTTCGGCTCAGGTCATGATCCCGGAGACCCGGGATCGAGTCCCACATCGGGCTCCCTGCTCGGCCGGATGCCTGCTTCGCCCTCTCTTACTCCCCCTGCTTGTGTTCCCTCTCTGGCTGTGTTTCTCTCTGTCAAATAAATAAAATCTTAAAAAAAAAAAAAAGTAATGCTTAAATTCAAATGTTGTAAACATATGATTTTAGCAAACTAAATTCACATGCAAATCCCTGGCGGCTCTTTGTTTCTGTTCTGGAGTAACTTTCTAACACTGGATAGGAATCCAGGATTGTGGCCTCAGGTAAAAAATCAAAGTGGAGTAACTTCCCAGGTTGCTCGTATATCTAGGATTGATCTGAAATGCTAAAGTCAGAGCCTTTCCCAAAACCTTCGGGCATTTTCCCAGACTCATGGGCCCCTGGTGGTAGGTTGTTTGGTGCAGTAAGAACACTGAATACGGAGCCAATGCATTCATTTGTTCCCTAATTTGCTAGGTGTGGGGATGCATAAAAAACCTCATTGCAGGGGCGCCTGGCTGGCTCACTTGGTTGGGCGACTGCCTTCGGCTCGGGTCATGATCCCAGAGACCCGGGATCGAGTCCCACATCAGGCTCCCTGCTCAGCAGGAAGCCTGCTTCTCCCTCTCTCACTCCCGCTTCTCGTGTTTCCTCTCTAGCTGTGTTTCTCTCTGTCAAATAAATAAATAAAATATTTAAAAAAAAAAAAAAAAAAAGCTCATTGCAGGTTCCAGCTCAAGGAATTGGCTGTTGAGTGGGGTTAAAGACCCATCAATAAGTGAAAAGAACACCTATCATTTATTGAAGTGTACTGTGTGCCGACACCACCCTGAGCCCTCTACATGAATTATCTCACTTTTATGTATTATAGTGATTGTGATGGATGAGCACTGAATAGTAGAGGTCTGTTCTGAACACAGTTCTGCATGGAGGATTCGGGAAAAGTTGAGTCGTGACGAGTAGGTAGGAGTTCACAGACATAGGAAAAGTTCTTTGTTGTTCTTTTTTCCTTTTTTGTTTTCTGTGAAATTTATTGTTTCCACATCAAAAAAATTTTTGAGGCTAAGTATTTTCTTTTTTAACCACATAATGCCCAGAGTAGACCACCATCATAAGTCATTAACATGTGAATTTTAAATTAAAAAGCTACAAAAGCCCAAGTTATATACAAATACCTTAGGCAATAATATTTACAAACCTGTGTACAACGAAACAGATGTAAACAGTAAATGTAATGTGAGAGTAATCAAAGGACACAGAGGCACACTCACTTATGGTCAGTCTCTGCCCACCAGGAGCTGGTACTAGCCAGCCCCTGAAATCGGGCCACTCTGAGAGGCATATAGGAACTAGGTACATTCCAGGAATGTAGATAAAGTAGTTTGATATGACTAGGTGAAGGATGCCCGCCTGACGAGCTGATAGATGAATTTGAAGAGTTAGAATGGTGGAGATTGTGGGGGAGGGGCAAGGGCTGAAGTGTCTGTGAGGACCTTAGGTCTTATCATGAAGCCAATGGGGAAATTATTGAATGGTTTTAATTTGGAAAATGGCATGGCAAGATTTACATTGGAAATAAAATCACTGTCATTTATAGAGCACTCAGTGCATACCAGACAACACATGATCTCATTTAATTTATCTAATATAATCGTCACAACACCACCAAATCTACAGATGAGAAAATCACAGCTTTTAAAAGAGGCTGGGTGAGTCCAACGTAACTCATTTAGTAGCAGAGCTAGAACCTAAACCTAGGTTTGTCTTATCAGCAAGGGGCCTCTCTGTAAGGGGCCCTATGCTAGTCTTAGTGCGTAAGGGAAGAAAAAGAAACCCACTCTCTCTTTTCACAAGGCTCTATGGTGTAGCTGTAAAACAGACAGCTCGTTATGAAACAACACGTGATACCATGTGGTGTGAGCAGACAGAACAGAGAAAGGGAGCAGTTCCTTCAGGTTCTTGTGTGTTTGGTGGGGGGTGGGGTACGGCCAGAGGACTTAGATGAGGGTTCACAGAGTTGATATTTGGGCTAAGTCTTTTTTTTTTAAGATCATTTATTTATTTGACATCTAGAGAGGGAACACAAGCAGGGGGAGTGAGAGAGGGAGAAGCAGGCTTTCCGCTGAGCAGGGAGCCAGATGCGGGGCTTGATCCCAGGACTCCGGGATCATGATCTGAGCCGAAGGCAGATGTTTAATGATTGAGCCACCCAGGCGCCCCTGGGCTAAGTCTTAAAAGAATAAATGAGTTTCACCAAGTGCCCAGCCTCTCTTTTCATTTCATAACCAGTTTTTTGTTTTGTTTTGTTTTTTTAATGGTCTTCATTTGCTGTTTTTCTTTCCTAACAATCTGTTCACTGCTTGGTCTTCTGCCTTCTACTTTCCCTTTCCACCATTCCTCTAAAACTGTTTCAGGCAAAAGTCACCAAGGAATGAATCGACTAACTGCCAAAGATCCTATGGCTTCTTTCCATCCTCATCTGTCTTCACAGCTCTGTAGAGCTCTACACCATGAATACCTCTCCTGGACCTTTTTCCCCACTGGGGGTCATGACACTGTTCTCGCCAGGCTTGTAGTCTTGCTGCCCCTTCACAAGTTCCTTCTCTCCCCATCTCTGAAATGCTGGTGTTCATGTTGCTTTAGGGGACGCCTGGCTGGCTTAGTGGGAAGAGCACAGGATTCTTGATCTTAGGGTTGTAAGTTAAAGCCCCATGTTAGAAGTGGAGATTACCAAAAACAACAACAACAACAACAACAACAACAACAAAAAAAAAACCAGAACTTTAAAAAAAAAGAAAAAAGTATTAAAAGCTGCTGTTCTGCAAGACGCCTCCACTTTGACTTCCCTAAAGGTCAAAGAATCCCACAGTATTCTTCAGTTATGAGTAATAGAGAGCCAACTCAGAGTAGTTTAAGCAGGAAGGAGAAACTGATTACAAAGATGAAAAGGGTGGGTCTTTGAGAATTGAAGACAGGAATGCAACTGGGCCCTAAGGGACCAAAATCAGAAACCAGAAGCTGTGGGAAGCTCAGGACGTGGTCATTGTCTTCTCATGCCCTTTTTCTCTGTGCTGCTTTTCCTGTGTCTTTGCTAGATGCGGCCTTCCCTTTCCACCCAACAACAGATGGTGCCATTCTGCCACACTGATAGTAAGAGTTGTCTTTCCATCCATTTTTAAATTCACAGGAGAGTCATTCACACGGTCAGCTGCTGGAGGTGAGGTGGAAAGGGCAGCCACACAATTCAGATGTAGCTACTAGACATCAGAGCAGTTTCCATAAAAAAAAGTTCCTGGGCTGGGTAAACACCCAAGAAAGTATCTAGTATAGGTACCTCAAACTGTACATCCAAAACAGAACTTCTCCACCAGCTCTTACCTGAACTACTTATCTCCTTATATTTCTTATTTCATTTGTGGGTCCACTGAACTGCCCCTAAACTTGAAGTTGCATTTCCCTTCTCTTCTTGCTTCCTCTAGCCCCCAGATCCACCTCGGAAATGGCCCCAGACTGGTTCTCTCCATTTTTCCGGCCGGGCTTTCTGGCTTTTTCACCCGTTACTGCAGTAGCCCCTTCATGGCTTTTCTGGCTTTGTCGCTTTCAGCTGGCATTCTGCAGTGCACTGTCCAAGCCAGAGCGAACTTTCTCAGATACTTTCGGGTTGCCTCCCTCCTGCTTTGAAGTCTTTCTGTTCCTGATATTCTGCCTGGGTCGGGAAGTGAACAATCAAAGCTCCCATGAGAATCGCACCTGGAGCGGGGTTCTGGATGGAGGAACAGATAGACGCACGCGCCTCTGTGACCTTCCCTGGTGTCATGTAGTGTCCTAGAGCTCCTGTCATGGTGCACTGGCTTTCTCTAACTTCTTCATTTTGTAGAAGTCTCTACTGCTCAGCTGTTTCTTCCCAGAGCCAGGCTGTGCCCGTGGGTCGCTTCGCCAACCTTTGTCTTCTCTGCAGGCTCACGAGCGCTCAGAGAGTTCGGAAGTGGCTTTCGTGATGCAGCTGGTGAAGAAGCTGATGATTGTCATTGCTCGCGCAGCTCGGCTCCTGGAATGCTTGGTGAGTGGGCTCCCGAGAAGGCTGGGAAGGGCTGCGGTGTGGAGGGGAGTTATCCCGCTAACAGCAAGGCTGCGGTAGTCCTTTAAATATGAGCTGCCAGCATGGGGTCGCAGACGAGTTCCTGTGAGGAATATGGCTGCTCCTGAGGAGTATCAGTCTGGCCCCCTCACCGTGAGCAGGCAGGTGAGCACAGGCCAGTTCCCTTGGCATAAGTCAGATCCTTTACTTCACCATGTGGCAGCACTTTACTGAGCACCTACTTTATGGCCGATGCTGGGGACACACACACGAACAAAGCAGAATCCCTGAGGCTGAGGTGCTCATGTGCAGTGCGGTTAGCCTCTTAGGGCCTCAGCTGGGGCAGGACTGCTGTGCTGTCCGCATGGCTCTCCGGCCCCTAGCACACAGGAGGCACACTCTGCAAATATCTGAAGGCAGATGCGCGCGCGCGTGTGTGTGTGTGAGAGAGAGAGAAAGAGCAGAGAGAGAGAGAGAGAGAGAGAGAGAGATGATGCCATCTGGCTGGCAGGAAGCTTTGGACCGGGTCAACAGGCTGAGCTATTTTGAAACCAAAAGGTCTGATTCTTATTGTCGGGAAGACAGCATATGCTTAGGATGTCCAGTTTAGAGCTGACCTGGAAGATGGCTTTGTCCCCATTCTTAGGATCCCTGAATCATGATGTTTCTGGGTATTTGGGAGCAAAGGTGTCCCATTACAAAGAAAAAGTCCTTTTCATCATGCTCAGGGTCTGGGCTGTAAACACCAAAGGGGCCTTCACTTGTGGCCCTCACCGCTGACTGCCTCTCTCCCCTGGTGCAGGAGTTTGACCCTGAAGAGTTCTACCACCTGTTGGAAGCAGCCGAAGGCCATGCCAAAGAGGGGCAAGGGATTAAATGTGACATTCCCCGCTACATCGTTAGTCAGCTGGGCCTCACACGGGATCCCCTGGAGGGTGAGCACACTGTGTGGTGGCGGCAGTCATGCCCCAGAGCTAACAAGCCCCAACCGCAGGGAAGCCACCTGAAGAAGAGGCTTAGCTTGGACGTGGACACGATGCAGTGCCAGGGGCCTGAGGGCTCTCAGAGGGACCCTGTCTTCTCTGTCGTGGTGCAGCTCTCCTTCAGATTGGTTCACAGCTGCCTGATAGAACTCAGCCCAGATTGCCATGAGCCCTGCTGGGTTGGGTCTAGAACCTGATGTCAAAAAGAGGTCCACAGTTACATTTTCAAAAATGGCCACCTCCTCTACATGCTTACCTCCCCTTCTGCCACCTTATCAGCCCCGCTGTGAGTTTGCTGTGGTCCCAACCCAGGCTTCAGCAGGTCTCTATTCTTCAGGGTTCACGCTGCACCCCTGCAGCAGCCCTGGGCTCCTAAGGCCCTCATCTCTGTTCATCCACCTTCCCTGCCTCCTGGACCCACCAGTGAAGCAGGATACGGACCAATAGCCCCACCTTGGGCTCTGTTTTCCAGTAATTGTCCTAAATTTGAGGGAAGCTTTTTAAAATTTGCCAGACCTTATGAATGGCACTGGGCTTCTAGAAATAGGAGTGGCACTATTATTTGGCAAACAAGTCCAAAAGCTGTGACTGCTCTGAGGATAGATATGCCCAGAATCAGACTTGCACTGCAGACTGGTGCAGGAAATAACGAATGCCCAGCTCGCAGGCGCCTGCCGTGTGCTGTGAGTGGACTGTAGAGGTGCCTGACATCGCTGTGCACACCTTTCTCTTGTGTCCTTGCTTTGTTTCTAGAAATGGCCCAGTTGAGCAGTTACGACAGTCCTGACACTCCAGAGACAGATGATTCAGTGGAGGTAAAGACCTTGAGCTTCTTTCCCCATTCCAGAGGCTGGACCCTGTGAAGCAAAGGGCCTCGAGTCCTCTTTGAGAGGACGTCTGAGGGTGGGATGGAGGAGTGGATGGTAACACCTGCCGTCTCCGAAGTCTTACAGCTCCTGCATCAGGGAGGCGGGGGGGGGGGGGGGGGGGCAGCAGGACTAAGAACTGAGTCAATGCTGGGGCTCCAGCTGCCCCAAGCACCTGGGCTCTAAGAAGCATGCTTGCTCCTGCCTGCTCTTGTCTTCCAGGGCCGTGGGGCATCTCTGACATCTAAAAAGACACCCTCTGAAGAGGACTTCGAAACTATTAAGCTCATCAGCAATGGCGCCTATGGGTAAAGGCAGGGGTGAGGGTGAAGGTGTGGCCACGACTGGAGCTAAGTCAGCCCTTGGGCTCTTCCTTCTAGAAGTGTATGATACCCAGTCCTCTGGGCGGCAGATGCCTCAGGATAGGCCCTTTCCCTCCCCTAAGCCTCCTGGAGAGACAGGAGTTCAGTTTCCTCTGACATCTGAGCTCTGTTCCTCTCCCAGACAAGGTCCCCACTCCTCTTGGTAGCACTCCTCTCGCTGAGCTCTGGGGAAGGGTTGAACTGTGTCCTGAGGACTTGGTGTATTGGGAAATTGAAGAGTTCAGTGGGCAGGAGGCCCAGATCCTTCTCATCGATAAGCACACCCTGCTGCTTTGCTCTGTGCATTTATAAGGTGGGAGGGCAGGCAGTTTGCACACCCCCGCTGTGGGTGTTGGGGAGCACAGCCCAAGTGCTGAGGGCCCACGAGAGATGGGATGGGCTGTGTTTCCAGGGCTGTATTCCTGGTGCGGCATAAGTCTACCCGGCAGCGCTTTGCCATGAAGAAGGTCAACAAGCAGAACTTGATCCTTCGGAACCAGATCCAGCAGGCCTTCGTGGAACGTGACATACTGACTTTTGCCGAGAACCCCTTTGTGGTCAGCATGTTCTGCTCCTTTGAGACCAAGCGCCACCTGTGCATGGTGATGGAGTATGTTGAAGGTATTGGGGGAAAGGTGGCCTGGCATGGAGGTCAAGGCACAGTGTGAGGCCTAGCCCTGAGCTGTGACCAACAGTTTTGCATAGGGGTGACATTTCAGGGCCCAGCTTCTCAATCTTTCTTTGGCATTGGTTTCTGCCTGAGGGTCTCAGAGACCATTTGGCCACATGGGTGGGCCACTTGGTGGGCAAAGGGCTCCCTGCCCCTCATAAGGAGAGGCTTCTGAAATAGTAGCTGCCGTGAGGCTGCCCACGTCAGGTGCAAAGAGACGCATTCTAGAACAGGATGCAGCAGCCCCATAGTTGTAGAAGCCTGCACCCCAAAGCCTGGCACCAGGCGGGAACAAAGGAGGTACCAGAGCCACACAAGCCCAGGGTGGCGGCCGGGGAGGCCTGCGTCTGGACCCTCAGAGAGAAAGGAATGCTGTTGCCCTGTCTGATGGTTTGTGAAGGGGACACCCCTTGAGACCACACAAAATACTCTGGGGATGGAGTCCAAGAGCATCATGGGGCCCCCCTGGGGAGAGACGGCAGCTTTCCCAGTGACCTTCACTCTTCCCTTTGTGCTGCTATGTACAGCTTCCAAAGATATTTGGCCTAAGTCTTGAAATTGAAACTGAACAAAATTCTCCCTTTAATTCAGAGATTACATGCTGGGAGTTTACAATGTTGCCTTATTCAAAACCAAAAGATGGCCAACAGGAAGGACATGAGTGGACAAATGCTGGAGGCTCACTCAGATGTGTTTATAACATACAGGACTCCCACCCTGAAATAGCTTTGCTCTACCCCTACCAGTCCCCTCACAGGCATGGAGGCCTGGGTTCCTCCCCTCCCTGGCTCGAACAGCAGCCATGACAGTCGTTGGCACACTCACTTCTGCCCACGCCTCTCCACGCTCTGTCTGCCGCGCTCGTCCCAGCAGTGGGAGAGCTCGACTCCCGGGCTCTAGCCCCAGGGGATTCCCCGAGGTCCTGGAGACCCGAAGCCTGAGACCATCCTGAGTAGGGAATTGGGTCCTTCCTTCAGAGTGTCCTGGGCTTGTTACAGGAGGAGACTGTGCCACTCTGCTGAAGAACATCGGGGCCCTGCCTGTGGACATGGTGCGTCTCTACTTCGCGGAGACCGTGCTGGCCCTGGAATACTTGCACAACTACGGCATCGTGCACCGGGACCTCAAGCCTGACAAGTACACTTGCCCTCTGGGGCCCTAGTCCAACGTCTCCCTCTGGGCTCTCTAAATAAGTGGAGGCCGACCCAGCATATTTGATCTATCCCAGAATGGCACTAGAACACAGTGCTCATGTGGAGGTCTGTGGAGGCCTAGAACTCTGGCCCCTGACCACCCCAGATGCAAAGCCCCTTGCCTGCGAGTCTGGGCTTCGTAAGGCCTCAGTGATGGTAAGAGCCGCTGAGGAGCTCAGCTAAAGAAACCAGGAAGGAGAGAGTCAGGACCATCTAGTAGGTGGCTGGACAAGAGTTCTGACATTTACTGATGCCTCTGGGCCTGAGCACTATAATCTGGGCTATAAGGAAGTCCCTGACCTATAGAGCTTTAGTGTGAGAAACAGACTGCGTATAGGCTACTTCTCAGATGGGACAAGGTGGGAGGAGCTTTCTAAAGCCAGGAAGCAGGATTTACAAAAGGCACACAGGTATGACAGCCCATGAGCCGGGACCTACCAATATTATGTTATGTGGAGATGGGGATGGTTAACTGGTCAGAGTAGTAAGAGATGAAGCTGGAAAGAGAGGCAGGGAGTAGATCATCAGGGGTCTTTTTGTTAGGTTTGGGCTTTATTTGAAAGGGCCCTTGTGAGTTTTCAAAGGGCCTATTAGCCAGAGGTGTGATAGAGTGACATGCTCAGATTTTGGTTTAGGCTTAATAAAATCACTCTGTCAGTAGAAAGATGGTGAGGCTGTTGCAATAGGACCAGGCCAAGCCAACCACGCCTGCAAGGTGCAGAGGAGAGGGGATGCCATTAGGAAGCAGAAAGGAAACCAAAAGGTGGGGGCAGGGGGAGCACGGGAGAGTAAAAGGGAGCAGGAGTCTGGGATATCTTCCAGATTTCTAGCTCAGGACTAGTGTGTAGGGATAAGCCTCTGTCATGGGAAGTGGCTTTGACACTAGACAGACCAGAATTCAAATGACCACTTGTTAAATCTGTGAGCTTGGATCTGATAATTAAACCTCCGAGCCTCTTGTGCCTCCCCTTTAGAATGGGGATGATCATACCTACTTTGTTGTGTTATTTACTCTGTTGTAAGACCTTTCAATAGCCAGAATATCTTTATAAATAATAAAGTACTTATCACAGAGCTCAGAAGTAACAGAAATCATTTTCTGTGAAGAAGACCACTTAGGAGGCATGACTCTGTTTTGGACAGGTTGAGTTCACGGTGCTTTAAGACGTCTGGGCAGTTAGTAGGCATGGAGCTCATAAAGGATGTCAGAGGCTGACTTGGGAATAATAGAATAAAGGGGTGACAGGCTGAAGCCTTTGTCATGAAATGAAATGACTCAGGCAGAGTGTGTAACAGGAGAAGAAAGAGACCATTTTCTGTGAGATCTTATCTCTGGTTTCTCCCAACCAGCCTTCTTAAAACCAGCTGTGGACATGGCACAAGATTTTGTGCCCCTTTTCCCCCTCCCCAAGCCTGGGTATGGTGAGACAACGCAGGTGAGGAGAGGGGACTGGGGATGGCGAGAGCCTTGGGATGAGGCTGATGTCTGTGTGGAAGTCTGTCCCTCGGCCAGCTGGTACCTGCCCCCAGCAGAGAGTAGAGTTGAGGGCAGCGAACAGTAGTGAGTTGGGCAAGTGGGCAGAAAGGCAAGTGAGTTGCTTGTGGAGAGTGCAGAGCTCACAAAGCCAGAGGTACCTCTTCTTTCACAGCTGCCTGTCGCCCTCCTGAAGCTACCCTGCTTAAGTCCACGGGAACCCTATAGAAGCCTGAGGGAAAATTGGGCATATACTAAAATCAGCAGGAAATAACCAGGAAATAACCCCCTACTTTTGTGTCTCTGACTTCCCAGCCTCCTGATTACATCCATGGGGCACATCAAGCTTACTGACTTTGGCCTTTCTAAAATTGGCCTCATGAGCCTGACAACAAACTTGTACGAGGGCCACATCGAAAAGGATGCCCGGGAGTTCCTGGACAAGCAGGTAAGAAAGGATGGTTGAGACTTTGGGGGTTGAGGTCGACTTCAGAATATGATGTGAGGGGCCACATACTTAACCCTGTAGCTACATATTAGCCTGGGAGCTCCTGTCTTTTGCGCCTTTTGGTTCCAGGGAGGCACTGAGATAAGGTAGCACATTTGGAAAATGGGGTGGGCCTCGAATCATAATGGATATAAAATTCAAAATCATCTTCTTCCTCAGGGTTTAGAGAAAATACATCACATAACCATTGTTACTCTCAGACACCAATGTGAGATGAGTCTTAAACCTCCTAGCCGCAATCAAGGGCAAGGCTCTTCTGGTCTGTTGCCCTTGGAACACAACTCCAAGTTTCCACCGAGCTGTGGCCCAGCTTCCCCAGAGTAGCCTCTGATCTGACAGTTCAGATGGTAACTGTTTGCAAGTCCCTGGAGTAGTCATGTGACTATAGGGACTGTCCTTTGAGAGACTGGAGGGTAGATGCCAGTTTGGGAACTAGATGCCATAAAGAGGTGTTGAGGTCTCGAGGTGGTTTTTCCAGGATAGAATTACACATTTTGGTTAATCAGGAAGTACATAAACTCACTGACTCTGATACCCTGGGTTCCTATCAATCTTGCTCTTTAACCGCAGTAAGTGGAGTCTTCATTGAGAGTCTTCTCCAGAGGTGGGGGCACCCTCACCCCTTCACCCGTGATGCCAGTGAGCTGCTTCAGGGTGCTGAGCCAGCCCCCTTTTTCTACCTAGGTTTGTGGGACCCCGGAGTACATCGCACCTGAAGTGATCCTGCGTCAGGGCTATGGAAAGCCAGTGGACTGGTGGGCTATGGGCATAATCCTGTATGAGTTCCTGGTGGGTTGCGTCCCTTTCTTTGGAGATACTCCAGAGGAGCTCTTTGGGCAAGTGATCAGTGGTAGGTACCATCACCCTGGCACACTGGGGAGGCTATGTTTGAATTCACATGTGTGTGTAGAGTATGCTTGCCCCTCAGGGCTGTGTGTGCGCACACACGTACACATACTCTGTCACCTGGGGCTTGTTCTGTTTGTGTTCGTGTGTCCCCCATGTGAGCGTAAGTGTGCCTGTGGGGTGTGTGTGTGTGTGTGTGTATCCTATGAGTTTCTGTGTGAGTTAGTTTACTAGTGTCTAAAGTGTCGAATCAGACTGAGCTAGAGTTTCGGGACAGGGCAAGTCCTGGATCACAGGGTGGGCCATGGGCAAGCAAGTGTGAGAGCCCCTAGGAGGACGGGAACCTACAGAACTTAGGGGGTTGGGTCCCAGGCAAGGCTTTCAGGGGTTCTGGGCTAGGCCATCTGTGCCTCCCTCCCCATATCTTATCTTAGAACCCTCCTTTTTATCTCCCTACTCTGCCTGCAGCCTCTGAGACCCTCCTCTAACCCCCTCCCTCTTTCCCCCAACTCCACAGATGAGATTGTGTGGCCTGAGGGGGACGATGCTCTGCCACCAGATGCCCAAGACCTCACCTCTAAACTGCTCCATCAGAACCCTCTGGAGAGATTGGGCACAGGTAGGACAGGAGGCCCACTGACCTTTCTCAGAGCTTGCAAGAGGGAGGTTGAGTCTACCCAGGGCAGGCAGCTCGGGCTTCAGGGGTGGGTGGTGCCTCTGTCCCTGAGAGTCCTGCTCCTATGAGTGCAGAAAGAGAGGTGTTCCAACGGAGGCCTCAGGACTAGCCTCTTGAGGTCTGGGTTCTCATTGGACTTGCTGGTCTGGACCCCACACAGCTCATCCTGCTCCCTAGCCCGTGCTCTTCCTGTCCACAGGCAGCGCCTCTGAAGTGAAGCAGCACGCATTCTTTACTGGTCTGGACTGGACAGGACTTCTTCGCCAGAAGGCTGAATTTATTCCTCACCTGGAATCAGAGGATGATACCAGCTACTTTGACAGTAAGGCCACTGCTGGGATGGGGAGGAGTGGGGATCCTATCTGTTTGCCCAGAAACACTGGTGCACCCTGAGCTTGGCATAAGGAGCAACCTCTCCAGGGCCTCTGAGATCCGATAAGGATCAGAAGGAGGCACCACCGGGGGCTTCTGAAGGGAACCATCCCTTGTGTCTGATCCAGCCCGCTCAGAGCGCTACCACCATGTAGACTCAGAGGACGAGGAAGAAGTGAGTGAGGATGGCTGCCTGGAGATCCGCCAGTTCTCTTCGTGCTCTCCAAGGTTCAGCAAGGTGCGACGGAATGGCCCAGGCTGGGCAGAACTGGAGGACTGGGAGAAGAGGGCCTGTCAAGGGCCGTGGCTGGGGCAGGTGGGGGGAGCAGGTGATGGGGCTGCTCCTGGGAAAAGAGGAAGGAAAGGCTGGGCCTGCATATGACAGAGACTGTAAGAACCACTCCAGGCCCCAACAGTGGAATAGCTGCTTCCTCGAATATTCACCTGGTATGGAGGGGGAGAGGGCAGAACTGATTCCAGTTCCTGGGTTTCAGGTGCCAAGGATACCCTGGAGGCAGTGTGGCTGTTGGGGCCTGTCCCCAGCACAGACTCTGTGTCCACAGGTGTACAGTAGCATGGAGCGGCTCTCACTGCTCGAGGAACGTCGGGCACCACCCCCCACCAAGCGCAGCCTGAGCGAAGAGAAGGACGACCGCTCTGATGGCCTGGCAGGGCTGAAGGGCCGAGACCGCAGCTGGGTGATTGGCTCCCCTGAGATGTGAGCACCCAGAACGCCCCGGGGTGGGCAGCACAGCCGTCCATCCGTTGTTCCAGATCATGGACGAGATTCAGATGTGGGGCGGAGTGCTGGTGGCAGTGAGGGCCATCACAAGCATGGCTTCCGGACAACGGCCTGAGGGAAGGAGTTCTGGGACTTATAACCCTTGTGAGCCCCTCAGGAAGCCTGGGCTGGAGGAGGGAGACCGCCTATCTCACTCCAGCCTTGTGTCTCACAGATTGCGGAAGCGGCTGTCGGTGTCCGAGTCATCCCACACAGAGAGTGACTCAAGCCCTCCGCTGACAGTGCGACGCCGCTGCTCGGGCCTCCTGGATGCTCCCCGCTTCCCTGAGGGCCCTGAGGAGGCCAGCAGCACCCCCAGGAGACAACAGCAGGAGGGGACATGGCTTCTGACACCTCCTTCTGGCGAAGGCATATCTGGGTCTGGGTCTGAACGGCCTGTGGAGCGGCGGCTGAAGCTAGACGAGGAGCCCTTTGGCCAGAGCTGGGGTTCCAGCCCAGGTGTGGCCCAGCAGGTGGCCAGAGGGCCTGGAATGGAAGACATTGCAGGCAGGCAGGGTGGGGAGGCTCGGCGGCACTGCCGGTTTCATTGCTCACTTGGACCCACAGCTGTGGAGACTCGAGGAGGCCGTGGGAGCCCACAGCTGACTGAGGGAGCCACAGCCAAGGCCATCAGTGATCTGGCAGTACGCAGGGCCCGCCACCGGCTACTCTCTGGGGACTCTGTGGAAAAGCGCACCACTCGTCCCATCAACAAAGTGATCAAATCTGCCTCAGCCACAACCCTGTCCCTCCTCATTCCTGCAGGTAGGGCTCCCAGGAAACTAGGATAAAACTCACAGGCAGGGCCTTGGAATCTCTGTGGGTCTGTGGCAGGGGTCTACACATGGCAGGTGTATCTGTACATTGTGTATTGAGGAGCAGGTATCCGAGAGTCTGTCACAGCTGCCCCCTTGTCACAAGACATCTGTAAAGATGTGCATTAGTGTCAGGTCACATGTGCATGCACCACAGGGCAGGATGGCACCGTGTAACAAGTGCCAGCTCTGGGGCAGAGAGCTTACATTCAAATCCTAGTTCCACCACCAAATGGCTCCTGACCTTGACAAAATTGCTTAACCTGAGCCTCTAGTTCCTCATCAAAAAACTAGCGATAGCTCCTAGGACAATTGCCATGTTTAAATACGTACAGAGAGCATATCTGGCCCCTGATGGATACAAGTACGCACTCAGGGCTAGCTGCCATCACCTCCTGGGGAGGGTCTGGGCCCATGAGGAGCTTTGCTGCTCCAAGTCTGGGAAAGACGTCCTTGGGTCTGCTTGTGACTACAGAAGCCCAGGATCAGCAGCCTAGATGGGGCTGGGGTGGGAGCATGGCCATGCCAGGGTCCTCTGACCTGCTCAGTCTTGTCTTTCCTTCACCAGAACACACCACTTCTCCATTGGCCAGCCCTATGTCCCCACATTCCCAGTCATCCAACCCATCATCCAGGGATTCTTCTCCAAGCAGGGACTTCCTGCCAGCTCTCAGCAGCTCAAGGCCCCCCATCATCATCCACCGAGCCGGCAAGAAGTATGGCTTTACTCTGCGGGCCATCCGAGTCTACATGGGTGACTCAGACGTCTACACTGTACACCACATGGTGTGGGTATGTATGGCCATCCAGACCTGTTGTCTCCCACTTTCATCACCCCTTGGCCTTCCCGTCACCACGGCCTGTCTGTCCCTGCTTCTGTCCCTGCCCACACTATCCTCAGGAGTCCAAGGGGGGGTGGGTCATAGCAGAACCAGGCCCCCTACTTTATGCTCAGGCTCTAGGCTGAGGACTATTATCTCCCTGGGGCAGCACGTGGAGGACGGGGGTCCAGCCAGTGAGGCGGGGCTTCGTCAGGGTGACCTCATCACTCATGTCAGCGGGGAGCCTGTGCATGGGCTCGTGCACACAGAAGTGGTGGAGCTGATTCTGAAGGTTAGTGCTGGGTATGCTGCTTCTGTGGTCCCCGAACAACTCTGGCCTTGTGAGTCTCTGACTGGCCATAGGGGAGTGGGAGAGTTGGGCAGACGTGGCACTGAGGACAGGGGCACCCAAAGCAGTGGGTTTTCACTGGAAAGCAACATCCTTACTGACCAAGGGCCAGGGATCCTCCTGAGCCATGGACAGGACTGAAGAACAAGATGGATGAGCCTCTTCTCTAGCTTCTCAACCCCAACCTGCCCAGGCTCCAGTTGGAGCCATTTCCTAATCTCTGCAGAGGGAGGGAAGGCCTGTGGTTCAGACTTGTTAATGCAGGGGCAAAAGGTGGAGCTGGGGTATCGCTGGACCCGAGGGTAAGGATGGGAGCAAGAATATGTTCACAGCCATAGCTTGGGTTCACGCTCTGTTCCCCAGAGCGGAAACAAGGTGTCTATTTCAACCACACCCTTGGAGAACACATCCATTAAAGTGGGGCCAGCTCGGAAGGGCAGCTACAAGGCCAAGATGGCCCGAAGGAGTAAGCGGAGCCGGGGCAAAGATGGCCAAGAAAGGTGAGCCAGACTGAGCCACCTGGGGGGCTAGCATGTGCTAGGGGTCCTGGCCACTGGGCCCAGTATATGCTGTGCCCCGACTCAGCCCTTGGCTCGTTTCTGCAGCAGAAAGAGGAGCTCCCTGTTCCGGAAGATCACCAAGCAGGCATCCCTGCTGCACACCAGCCGCAGCCTTTCCTCCCTTAACCGATCCTTATCGTCAGGGGAGAGCGGGCCAGGCTCTCCCACACACAGCCACAGCCTTTCCCCCCGATCTCCCACTCAGGGCTACCGGGTGACCCCCGATGCTGTGCATTCAGGTATGACATGCTCCCTGCTGATCACAGAGACAGCCCCTGGGAGGTAGAAAAGAACCTAGGCCCTCTGTGCTTCTCTGTGGCCCCACTCTGAAACTCATTCACCTTACCCCCTGAAAGACCCAGCAGTCTTGGAGAGGAGGGGTGGGGGAGGGAGAGGGACTATTTCTGTAGCTTGGGCTCTGGATCACTGGTGGGGTCACCTTGATCCTGGGGCATTGCAGGGCTAGCCTTGTCTTGCCCCTCAGTCACTTCCATCGGCTAACATTGCTCTGCCTTTGTCTGTGTGTCTGTCTGTGTATGCAAAGTGGGAGGGAATTCATCACAGAGCAGCTCCCCCAGCTCCAGCGTGCCCAGTTCTCCAGCTGGCTCTGGGCACACACGGCCCAGCTCCCTGCACGGCCTGGCACCGAAGCTTCAGCGCCAGTACCGCTCTCCACGGCGCAAGTCGGCCGGCAGCATCCCACTGTCACCACTGGCCCACACCCCTTCCCCACCGCCTGCAGCTTCACCCCAGCGCTCCCCATCACCCCTGTCTGGCCCTGGAGCCCAGGCCTTCCCCGCCAAGCTTCACTTGTCACCTCCTCTGGGCAGGCAGCTCTCACGGCCCAAGAGTGCGGAGCCACCCCGCTCACCACTGCTGAAGAGAGTACAGTCAGCTGAGAAACTGGCAGCGGCACTTGCTGCTTCCGAGAAGAAGCTGGCCGCTTCTCGAAAGCATAGCTTTGACCTGCCTCACCCTGAGCTAAAGAAGGAACTGCCACCCAGGGAAGTCAACCCTCTAGAGGTGGTCGGGACCAGGAGTGTACTGTCTGGGAAGGGGGTGCTGCAGCCTTCTCCTTCATGGGCCTTAGGCACCCTCCGACAGGACCGGGCTGAACGGCGAGAGTCACTGCAGAAGCAGGAAGCCATCCGTGAGGTTGACTCCTCAGAGGATGACGCTGAGGAGGGGCCCGAGGACAGCCAAGGTTTACAGGAGCCGAACTTGGCACCAGCCCCAAAAGTGGGCCGGGTCCCACCCCCCACAGGAACAGGAGAGGGTGAGGAAGAGGATGCCTTCTTGTCCAGGGACCCCAAGAGTCAGGGCCCAGTGGTCCCAGGCCTCTTGACAGAGGTCACACTGAAGACTCCCAGAATGGAAGGCCCTAGTGTCCCCCAGAGGAAGCTTGGGATCCCACAAGCCTTTGAGGAGGCTGCCAGCTCCTCATCAGTGGCCCCCAGCCTAGGTGAGGCTGGACCCACAGACCCCATCCCTCCTGAAGGCTGCTGGAAGGCCCAGCACTTCCACACCCAGGCACTAACGGCACTTTGTCCCAGCTCTTCAGGACCTATCCCCACTGGTCGCTCTGCTGCCTCCTCCACCTCTGGAGAGCCAGGCCCATGGTCTTGGAAATTTCTTATTGAGGGTCCAGACAGGGCATCCCCAAGCAGAAAGGCAACAGTGGAAGGTGGGATGGCCAGCTCCCAGGATTTGGAAACAATAACTCCAGCCCACCCTGAGAACCTGTCTCCCAGACAGGAGGGGAAGTCATGGCCACCTGGTGCCCCTGGGCTGGTCCATCCATCTTGTGAGTTTCCCCACCAAAGCTGGCAATGGGAGCCTGAGTGTGCACAGAGAGAGAAAGAGGAGCCAGCCCTGGGCATCACCAAAGTGCCTGATGCCTCAGGTGACAGGAGGCAGGACGTTCCATGCAGAAGCTGCCCCACCACCCAGGAACCTGGGCCCAGCCTACTCCGGAGGGGCCGAGACTCAGGGGGCCCTCAAAAGCATCAAGACTTGGCATTGGTACCTGATGAGCTTTTAAAGCAAATATAGCAGTTGTTTGCCATTTCTTGCACTCAGATCTGTGTAATACATGCTTTTGGAAGCCATCTTTGTCTTTTGCTTCTTTCTTTCAGTCAACATAAATGTAACTCAAGGTCTTATGTTGCTACTGGGAATATAGTGGTGAATAACACAGTTTTCACTGTCAGGGGAGGGTTGCCTAGCTGGCTTCTCAGAGACGACATCTGAGCTCAAACAAGAAGAACAGATGACAGGTAGTAGTTTGCTGGGTTAGAAGAGTGGGGATTAGTACGAGTGTCCAGGCAAAAAGTATAGCACTTACCGTACACCTGGTATATTCAAGGAACAAAAACCAAAGTGGAAATGGGTCTAGTGAGTTAGGCAAGGGCCATATTTAATGATACTTCCAGTAGTTTAAACTTTATGTAGGTGATGGGGAACCATAGAAGATCATGTAGCTTAGCATCTCTGCTTTATAGAGGAGGGAAACTCAGGTTTGCAGATAGTAACATAGCTTGGGCAGAACTAGGGTTAGAACCTAGGTCTCTCTCTTGACTCTGGAAACCACCGGAGTTGGTTTGGAGTGCTTCTTGGCCAGAAAATAAGGAAAAAAGATGGAGGGAGGTGAGGAGTTAAAGTTGGGATATATTTGAGGTACTTGGTGGACATCCAGAAGGTAACTGGGTGCATGGGCCTAGAACTCACTAGGAAAATGTAGACTGAAGACTGAAAAACTGAAGACAGAAATTTGAGAGGCATCAATATATCAATAGTGGTACATTGAGGAACATTAGCATTTAAGTCAAAGAAAGAAGACTTAGAAGCAGCAGCTAGAAAAGAGCCCTAAAATTCAAGAGAGAGAAGAGTTTTGAAATGGATGGAGAAGTTACTTGTTAAGACGTTGAAGGCCCACTTAAGATTAAAACGCAGAATTGCCTTAATGTTTGTAGCCAGCCTGACCACTGCAGGTGGACATTACTGAGGTGGGCAGCTCCCAGTGAAGTAGGCCTGCACTTGGCAGGTGGGTGAGTAGATGGTGTGGGAGTGGGGAGGACACCTATGGGACCACTGTATCAGAGGAGTCAGGAGATAGCATCACATGAGCTGGGAGTAGGGCTGTGGTGGAGTACCTCTGTGGTGATGCAGGACTCTTCAAATTCTGGTCTTGCACTAACTGTCCCATAATCCAATGCTTAGGTTTGAAGGAGAGGCATCCAGAGACCTGGAGATTGGGGGTGGGAGGGAATTTCTCAGGCCACCGGCTGGGTGCCTGCCTGCTGCAGCCCGCAGCCTCTATAACCTTGCATGGAGAAGGCTCTGACCACCAGAGGGCGTCCCTGCCCGTGGTGCCAGATGTTTGTAGCATCGTCCCTACCCACATGTAGCTGGGTGGCCCCTTAGCTTTCAGTCCCTTGAACTCGTTTCTTCCGTCAGTCATTCACTGGCAGCAGACCCTCGGCCACCTGTACTGGATGCTTGGAACACAGGTAACTGGTTGCCTGGGGGAGCCTCCCGCATTTATCAGGATCCGGTTAGAAGCACCACAGCAGAAGTGAAGGAGGGGGGGCCGGCATATCTTGCAACAGGTCCTGTGAGAAAAGAACTGCCTCCCTAGGGGGTTGGAAATGGAGGGTGAGGGAAGAAGGAGACACAGAGTTGTTTCGCATCCTGTAACGCATAAGGCAGCTGCCCCAAGTGCCAGTGGTACTCCCTTTGAGAAACACCGCCGGATTAGCCTGCAGGGACCAAGGAGTTTCTGAAAGATAACTGCAGGGAAGTGGTATAATCAACATTTATGTTGTAGGAAGACGGTGGCTACAGTGTAAGGAGACTCTAGTGGAATACATGGACCAGAGAGAAAACGATGTAGTGATCAGTTCTAGTGGTCTGAACTAGGACAGCCTTGAGGATGGAACGTGTAGGAGCCGAACACAGATTTGACGGTAAGGCCCCAGGAATAGATGGCGGCTGTACAGAGAATATGTGCAGAAGAAAAACCCGAGACATTGGGACTCAATGAAGGAAAGGCTCCAGGGAAGAGTAACTGAGGTAGGGGATGAGATCCTAAACTTGGGAGAAACCAGACCATTTTTAAGAACTTTGTAACTTACCCTAAGAGTTACTGAAAGTTACTTAATGGTTTTACACAGGTGATTTGTATTTTGAAAAGATAACAGGTTGTTATGAGAATGGACTTGAGGGAGGCAACTATGGAAGAAGGGAGGCTCTTTCCAGTATTAAGGTTGGAGAGAGTAATGAAGAAATGAAGTTGGGAGACAGTGATGTCTTTGACATTTAGAAAGTAAACTTGATACAGGTTGGTGGTGTGTATTATGTTGAGCTGAAACAGAAGGTGGTCTCAAGGATGATGACTGCATTCCTGACTTATATAACCAAATGAGGTACATGTTTCCACCACGGAAATGTGAAATAATGGAAGAGAACCTGGCTGGGTGGTGAACCTGCGCTCTGTATGCTGTGAGGTACCTCCCAATAGAGGATTGAGCAGGGGAAACACAGACACATAAACGGCCTAAAGATGGTACATGGAATCATGGGTGTGGATAAAACTGCCAAAGAAAAAGACATAAATGAGAAGGCAGCCAGAATTGTCCAAGAGAATTAAAAGGGACAGAGATCTAGGAGGAAAACCAGACGCTGAGTTATCATGGAGTCCGTGGGAGAGTTTTTCATGGCAAGTATTCAACGACGATGGTTACTGAAGACCTCAACGAGAACAGTTTCAGCTGGTGGTGGAACCTGTACTGAACTGGTGGAGGAGAAAAAATAGAGACAAATTTAGACTGTTTTTGTAAAAAGGTTTGGCTTTGATGGGGGGCAAAGAGATAAAGGGATATAGGATTCAGCAGAGGTTAGGAAGTGGAATGAGACACACTCAACCATGTTTAAATGTCAATGGATGATCTGAGAGACAACAACAGTGAAAGACTTGGCAACTGATCATGGGAAATTCCTGAGGAGGGAGAAAACTGGATACAAAAATAAACAACCTGTGGTTGTTGGCTTTTAGTTGGAGGAAAGCTACCTTTTGTAATTTAACAGGTGAGAGGCAGAGGAATTATGTGAACATAGGCAGGTTTGTAGGTTGGGTGGTAGAAAAGTAAGGGAATTCATAGCCAAGCATGTTTTCTCTGTAAACAGAAGTTTTTAGTGCCTATGGGACATTCAGTGCCCCAGTGGAGCTACCCAGCCGACAGGTGGAGTTCAGATGACAGGACTGGGCTGGAAACAGGAATTTGAGCATCCTATGCAAAGAGTGGGAACAACTCCTGGGATGTGGGGAAATCCTCTATAGTTCCTAGGAGTGGGGAGAAAGGACCTAGGCAAGATAATTTAGAGGAATGGACTCTCCCCTACCCAGTCTGATGCATAATTCACTACATACCTGGGTGGGGCCTGAGAGACTGACTACATGAGAACTACACTGTCCTGCCAGAGTGGTGGCCACATTTTGTTCATTATGTTCTACCATACAGTGACCTTAACAAAGTGCTGTGGCAAGAGAGTGACAAGGGCCTCGGGCAACAAACATTTTCCCTGCCACCAGAGAATAGACTATGGAAACTTTTATTTTCAGGCAGAAAGATGTGATGAGAATCAGTAAGCTGGGCTTTCTAAAACTTCAGAATGGGGTGAGGAGGAAACAGCTCTCAGATTTAACTCTCTCAGGATTGATTTCTGAGTCTCCCTGCATCCTGTGCTGGATGGACGAGATGCTGGCACCATGCCTGTTAGGGTCCGCTTCTCTTGCTCAGGGGAAGAGTGCACCTGGTGGCCCCAGATCATCTCCAGGACCGAGCTTTTGGTGCTCCCGGGAGAAAAGGTTTGGGAGTTTCAGGGCTTTCAATATGCTAATCCTCCTCTTGGCACTGGCCCCTAGCCCACCCCTCCATAGCATGAGGACAGAAAGGTGCTTTATTGCAATGTCTTTATTGCATTACTGGAGCAAGTTGGCCAGACTGTCCCCTCTTGGGGAAGATAAAAAAAACAAAAGACCAAAAAATTATCTCCCCTCACTTCCCCCCACCCGCCCCACAACTGCACAGCAATGTCTGAACACATCTGGTGACAAGAACAATTTGCAAAAGTGGTCTAGGAACTACATTATGAACTGTCCCAACACAAGACATATAGTTGGCTTCTTCGTGAATCAGATATTTTTACGTAAACTACATGTTTTTTTTTTCTTCCCCCCCCCCCCCCCGCACCCCGACTACATCAAAGACAATAGAAGAATAGGTTTTTCACAAGGAACAACAGGGCACCAAAGTCACATGCTGGAATTTGTAAGGAAACAAGGTTGTTCATCACAAGTGGCTAGAGCTAGAGCAAGAATGAGCAGTTAACAGCAGAGCCCAGCAAGGCCCCCATCTGCACCCTCTTCTTTGAGGCCACAGAAGCCTCACAGAGGCCTACTCTGGAGTCTTAACTGGCAACAGAGACCACCTTGAAAACCAGGAATTGTCCAGATGCAATTCTTGGCTAAGAGGACCCATGAAGCTGGTTCCTTGCAGCAAGAAGAGGAGACCTATGGAAGACACCACATTGGTTATCAATGCTTCTTTAGAGCACATGAGGTCCAAAGTAAGTGGGAGGTCCCATTGAGACTTGGAGATCGAGTAGGGGCGGTGTGAGGAGGTCCTCAACCTTGGCCAAATCAGTGGTAAGGACACAGCCTATACAGTCCTGAGCCCTGGCCAAGATTTACTATCTATGATCAGGAATAGAGACCAATATTCTGTGATGAAATCTCCACTTGGAAAGGTTGGGCATATAGGACCTGTATTCAGCCAGACTCCAGCTGCTTCTATACTGATGGCTGGCTTCCTAGCCAGAAAAACAATGAGACCCTCTGGTCTTTGTCTCTTTAATCTCTGCTTCAATGAGGCTGCAGTTAGGATGCCAAGAGAGAGAGAGTCCCAGGGCCCAAATCATGGGACAGGACACAGAGCTCTCAGATGAAGGCTCAGATGAAGGTTGCCAAGACTATAAAGTATAGGAGCTGCATAATACCCATCCATGTGGTTAGCATATTGGTCCCTATGCCATTTCCACTGGCACAGGATCAAGCAAATCATATGGCAACTAGTCAGAAGAGCTATTTTCCAACTTCTCAAATGATCCCTAGGCCTTAGTTCCCACAAAGCAACAAATTCAAGAATGAAAAATAGGAAAGAAAAAGTGAAGGAATATAGGATTAAAAAAAGAGCAGTCCTTCTCCACAAGCCAGCCCTTATCTGTAAGGGTAGATATCAGATGGTGCTAGCTCCCTCCTCATGCGCCCATGCATCCTTACTCCCATTTTAACAGAGGGTCAGAACACACTAAATTTTAAAAGCAGAAAGGAAGGATTTCTTGCACCCAATCTTGAACATCCACTGCTTAAGCAGGTTAAACACCAGGTGTAAGGCCATCCAGCAGCAATTAGCCTGACACTACTCAGTAAACCCCTCAGCAAGATTTCAGCTTGGCAATGTGGAGAAGAGATGTGCAGCTGGCTTTCAGTTAAGTGCTTAAGTCAGAACATGACGCTGGAGGGAGGGTTTCATCTGTTGGCCTTGCCTAATCCTGAAACTACAGTGGAACCAAAGAAAAGCCAAAGATAGGCCCTTTCCTTCCTATCCTCACTGTTAGTAACTCTTGAGGTTTTTCCAAAAATTTTCATCTATTTTTAATTCATGGTCCATTCTAGACCTTGTCACCAAGATAAGTGCTCAGGGAAAGCAGTATTTATTTCTTTCATTCCATCACTAGAGCGTTCTTAGCTGTAAACCTTATGTACCAAGACCCAGATATTGGCTGCTTCTCTAGTTCAGCCAGGATGCCTGACTGCACAGCTTTGGACTCAAACAGCTGACTCACTCTGAGCCTATTATGGTTCCAGCCCTGGCTCAGAGGCAGCTGAACTCTGTCGAATGAGTATTGACTGTGGGGGTGGGGCACGATGGAGGTAGGAGTACGCGCCTGCCTCCAACTCCACTCGCCTAGCTTCACTCAGCTGGAAGGCTTAAACCACATGGAGCAGAAGATTCCTGGCCTAAAGTCAGGGCCACTGGAGCATGAGGACAGTCTGTGCACATCATCTTAATGGCAGGCTCACAAAAATGGCAAAGACAAAAACTTCCAGATGGCTTTTACTAACAGTCTAAAATTCCAAGCCATTATTTCCTCTCTTTACAAAAGTTTCAGAAACCACTGCATGGAAGCACACTGGTCATGTGGATGACCCTCACCCTAGACACCAGAGCCTCCAGGTCTGTGAATTACTGGGGTCCCTGACAATAGTCTGGCTCCCTTCCTGCTAAAACCTTCGCCACTTATGGCTTCCCTAAGCTTTATCCCGCAAAGGACAGGGAGATGAAGGGAAATTAAACCATGTTTACTGTTTCTGCAGGGCCTTTAAATTTGGGGAAGCACATATAAGACTGTTGTTCTATATCATTATTTGGTATATCAAGCCATCTAAAAGCACTGGATTGCACCTTTTCTTTACTCATACAAACAAGTTACAAGGTTTTCAACAACAGATCATTCTTTAGGCTAAGAAAACACTACACAAGCACCAACTTCGTTTTATGATTCAAAGCTCACCATGCCCTCAGAAAGAACACTATTCCTCATCTTTGAGAAACAAGGGCAGGGCAGAAGGAGTGATACTGACCAATTTTAGTGTTTGCTAAAACTAACAAATTCTAGTTTTCTTTTCACTTTCAAGTTTTGGTACAAAAGTGTGCATTCAGATACTAGTGCTGTCTTCTTCCATCAGACCTCAGTCTGGCAACAAGCATTGTTCTGCTGTGATCAATTTGGTTTCTAAATGTAATCCTTCTTCAGAGGGAGGAGCTACTGAGATGCTGACTAACTTATGTTAGATAATAAAGTACCTTCAGTTGAAGGTGTTTTTACCCCTTGACTAAGATTATCTAAATGAAATCCCAAAGCCTCCCCATTTTCCTTTGGTTGTCTTTTTCACCAAATGCCACCCTACCACGGAACTAAAACAGCCTTCGTTTTGGGAGGAAGGAAGTTAAGAGGGACCACCAGATCAAAACAGAACTCCCTACAGAGCCATGCCCCTGCCCCCTTTCTCAGAGACGAACACCAAGAGAAGACATGGACTCTTGAGAGATTTCCAGATATAACACCCCACCCCCATCAAGCCTAACGTGTTCTGTTGAGGGTGCCTGGCTAAACAAAACAAAAACCCCAATGAAACAGACTTTCCCAAAAAACATCTGCTTCCAGCTTCCTACGTCAGTGCAGCAGCACAGCTGAGTCTCAGAGAAGCTCAGGACTCTTGTGCCCCATCCTGGCCGGCTGCTCCTTCGCCTCTCCACATTCACAGAATCACTTCTTGTGCAAAACAAGCAGTCTACGTAGAAAGAATGCCCTCATAGTCTAATAAAAACTGTAGGAAAAAATGCTAGAGCGCAGCCTCTCTTCCCACTCCCTCTTTATCTGCAGAGTGAGGGCATCTGTGCGTGGACAGGGTAGGCAAGCCTGACGTTGAGGGAGTCGTTGTGCTGAACGAGGGATGTCTGCTGGTAATGGAGCACCAGCTCCTTCAGTGAGCTGTACAGGTTGTAGGGCTCTGCAAAGCCATAGCCCCGAGCAGTGCTGTAGATCACACAGTGTTTCACTTCCCCATCGGCACTGCAAAGACACAACACACAGACACCACAGGGAATTAAGGCAGGTAATGATAGATAAAGAGACCCTAAATGACCAGAGTCTGAACAATTTTTTCTGCAAAGGAGGAGGTGTAGAAGTGCTTTGCCAAAGTTTATAAAATGCCCCCTTCCTGCGTCCCCTCACCCCCATATAGACTTATCACAGAGAGATCTTATACCTCGCACCAAGATCTGGTGGAAAGAAAATGGATGGCTGAATTTAATCACTCAGCTCAGCATGTTCATGAGGCAAGAATGCATTGGAAAGAGAATGCCTTTTTTTTTTTTAAGTATACAGATCAGTGATTTTTAGAGTATTCACAAGGTTGTGGAACAATCACCACTACCTAATTCCAGAATATTTTCATCACCCTAAAAAGAAACCATGTACTCATTAGCAGTCACTCTGTATTCCTCTTCCCCCTGGACCTTGGCAAACACTAATGACTTTCTGTCCCTACGGATTTGCCTCTTTTGGCATTCCACATAAATGGAAGCTTTCAATATCACACAACCTCCTGTATCTGATTTCTTAAACCTTAGCACATTTCCAAAGTTTGTCTGTGCTGTAGATCTGTGGTTGCATGATATTCTGTCCGGATATCCACATTCTATTTATCCACTCATCAACTAATGGGCACTTGGGTCGTTTCTACTTCTTGACTATTACGAACAATGCTGCTCTGAACATTTGTGTACAGGTTTTTATATGGATGTATGTTTTTAATTCTCTTGGCATGGAACTGCTGAGTCATACGGTCATCTCTTTTTGAGGAACTGCCAAGCTGTCTTCCAAAGTGGTTGCACCATTTTATATTCTAGCCAGCAGTGTACAAGGATTCCAGTTTCTTTACATCCTTGTCAACAATTGTTATTGTTCATCTTTTCTTTATAATCATCCTAGTGGTAGCGTTGTTTTGGTTCGTACTTCCCTAAGGACTAATGATGCGGAGCATCTTTCCATGTTTATTGACCATTTATACATCTTCTTTAAAGGAATTTCTCTTTTCTTTGGGTAAGTACCCAGTAGTCACATGGTGATTTTATGTTTAATTTTTTGAGGAACCTCCAACTGTCTTCCAGAGCGGCTACACCAGCTTGCATCCCCACCAACAGTGCACTCCACATCCCTGCCAACACCTAGTGTTTTCTTGTGTTGTTGCTTTTAGCCATTCTGCCAGGTGTGCGGTGGTAGCTCACTGTGGTTTCGATTCGTATTTCCCTGATGATTAGTGATGCTGAGCATCTCTTCACATGTCTGTTGGCCAACTGCATGTCTTCATTGGAAAAATGTCTATTCAGGTCCCCAGCCCATTTTTCATGGGGTTATTTGGGTTTTTTTGCGTGTGTTGAGTTGTCTAAGTTCTTTATAAATTTTGGGTATTAACCCCTTATTGGACACATCACTTGCAAAAGTCTTCTCTCAGTCAGTAGGTTGTCTTTTTGTTCTGTTGATTTCCTTCACTGTTCAAAAAGGTACAGGCACCCATATGTTTACTGCAGCATTAGTTATAGTAGCCAAGATACAGAAGCAACCCAAGTGTCCATCAAGAGAGATGAATAAAGAAGACATGGGAGACACAGATGCACACACATATACACAGAGAGAATATTATTATTATTCAGACATATCTGGATGTCTAGGTCCACATAGATGGACCTAGAAAGTATGATGCTAAGTGAAATCAGTCAGAGAAAGACAAATACCATGTGATTTTACTGATATGGGGGACTTAAGAAACAAAACAAATGAACAAACAAGGGGAAAAAAAGACCAAAAAAAGCCTCAGACTTTTAAATACAGAGAACTGGTGGTTACCAGAGGGAAGGTGGGTAGGGGTTATACGTGATATAGATAAAGGAGATTAAAAGCAAACTTATCTTGCTGAACTTTAAGAAATGTATAGAATTGTTGAATTATGTAACACATCTGAAACTAATATAACACCATATTAACTATATGTAAATTTTTAAAAAAATGTCTATCCAAACCCTCTGCCCTTTTTTTCAATGTCCATTTTTTTAAATGTCTATTCAAATTTTAAATTGAGGCCCTTGGTTTTTTTTACTGTTAAGGGTTATGATTTAGACACTAGTTGCTTAACAGATACATGATTTGCAAATATTTTCTCCCATTTTGTGGGCTGTGTTTTCACTTTGATAGTGCCCCTTTGATGAAAAACGTTTTTAATTATGGTGAAATTCAATTTATCTAGTTCTTCTTTTGCTGTTTGTGTTTTTGGTTTGTAAGAAACCACTGTCTAATCCAAAGTCACAAGGGTTTATGTCAATATTTTCTAAGTATTTCATACTTTTACCTCTTACATTCAGGTATATGATCCATTTTGAATTAATTTTTATATATGGGGTGAAGTAGGAGTCCAACTTTATTCTTCTGCATGTGGCTTTCCAGTTGTCCCAGCTTCATATGTAAAAATGACGATTTCCTCCCCCATTGAATGGTCTTGAGACCCTTGCTGAAAACCAACTGACCATAAATGTAAGGATTTATTTCTTGACTCAATTCTATTCATTGGTCTACATGTTTATCCTTGTTAACACTTCACAATTTTGATTACTATACCTTTGTTTTGTAAGTTTTAAAACCAGGAGGTGTACTGTAACTTTTTCTATTCTTTCAAGATGATTTTGGCTGTGCTGGATCCCTTGTATTTTCATATAAATTGTAGGATCATTTTGTCAATTTCTGCAAAAGTCCAACTGGGATTTTTGATAGAGATTACATTGAACATGTGGATCAATTTGGGAAGTTATTTCTATCTTAACAATATTAAGTCTTTTAATCCATGAACACAGGATGTCTTCCCACTTATTTAGGTCTCCCTTTAAGTTCTTTCAGTGATATTTTATAGTTTTCATGATACAGCTCTTGCACTTCTCTTTGTTTTAATCCTAGGTATTTCTGATGATATTACATGTAGCATGCCTTCTTCATTTCATTTTCAGATTGTTTATTACTAGTATTTAGAAATACAGCTGATTTTTGAATCCTGATCTTTTAACCTGCAACCTTGCCAAGCTTATTTATTAGTTCTAATGGTTTACAACTTCCTTACCAAAATGGATGCTTTTTCTTTTTCTTGTCCTATTACCTTAACTAGAACCTTCTGTACAATGATGGTTAGAAGTGGTAAGAATGGACTTCTTTGTTTACTTCCTCATCTAAGGGGAAAGCACTAGCTTTTACCATTCATTATATTAGCTCTGAGTTTTTCATAGTTACTCGTTATCAAGTTAAGGAAGTACCCTCCTAGTTCTAGGTTGTTCAGACTTTTTTTTTAATGCGAAAGAGTGTTAGATTGTGTCAAATGCTTTCGTAATTCTACTAAAATAATCATGTGATTTTTGTCCTTTAGCCTATTAATGCAGTGTGTGTATGTATATATATATATATTCACTGTTTTGTTTTTATGTTGAAAAAAACCCCTTGCCTTCCTGGGATGAATTCTAATTAGTCATGGTATATAATCCTTGTATGTTGCTGGAGTTGCCTTGCTAATATTCTGTTGAGGACTTCTGTGTCTGTGTTCCTGAGGGATATTGGTCCAGAGTTATCTTGTAATGTTTTTGTCTGATTTTGGTATCACGGTAATACTGCCCTCATAAAATAAGTTGGGAAGTGTTCTCTCCTTTTTTTTGGAAGAGTTTGTGAAGAACTTCTCTTAATTCTTAATTCAAAGATTTGGCAGTATTCATCAGTGAAGACAATTGGGCCTGGGCTTTTCTTTGTGGGTAGCTTTTTTTTTTTTTTTTTTTTTTTTTTTAAGATTTTATTTATTTATTTGACAGAGAGAAGCACAGCGAGAGAGGGAACACAGGCAGGGGGAGTGAGAGAGGGAGAAGCAGGCTTCCCGCTGAGCAGGGAGCCCGATGCGGGGCTCGATCCCGGGACTCCAGGATCATGACCTGAGCTGAAGGCAGTCGCTTAACCAACTGAGCCACCCAGGTGCCCCTGTGGATAGCTCTTTAAAAAATTATTATTAATCCAATTTCTTTTTATAGTTCTATTCAAATTTTCCATTTCCTCTTAAGTCAGTTTTGGTGGTTTGTGTGCTTCCAAGAATTTGGCCATTTTATCTAGGTTTTAATTTTTTTGGTATATGATTGTTTATAGCATTGCCTTGTTATCTTTTTTTTTCTATAAGGACTATAAGTAATGACCCCTCTTTCATCCTAAGTTTAGTAATTTTTTTCATCTCTGTGGGGATGGGGGCAGTTTAACTAGAAGTTGTAATTCAGTTCCATCCCAACTTTTGGTTTCACTGATTTTCTCAATTGTTTTCTAGTCTCCATTTCATTTACTTCCATTTTAATCTTTATTATTCCCTTCTTTTTGCTTGGGTTTAGTTTGCTCTTCTTTTTTACTTTCTTAAGGTGGAAGGTTACTTTATTAATATGTGATTGCCTTTCTTAACATAAATGTTTACAGTTACAAATTGGGCATTTAGCACTGCTTTAGCTGAATTCTGTGAGTTTTGAAAAGTTGTGTTTCTGTTTTTACTCATCTCAAAGTATTTTCTAATTTCCCTTTTCTTTTTTTGATCCACTGGTTATTTAGAAATGTTTTGTTTACTGTCCACATTTGAGGATTTCCCAAATTTCCTGCTGTTTTTGATTTCTAATTTCTTTCCACTGTGGTTAGTAAACATTTTTTGTGGGATTTCAACACTTTGAAATGTATTAAGACTACTGTCTAACCTATGGCTTATCCTGGATAATGCTTCATGTGCACTTAAGAAGAATGTACATTCTGCTCTCGTTAGGTGGAATGTTCTGGATATGCCTATTAGGTCTAGTTGTTTTATAATATCTTTCAAATCTTCTGCTACCTTTCTGATCTGTCTAGTTCTATCCCTATCAAATGTCTTATCCCAAATGGCAATAAGGATCACAAGTGCTCACTACCTGAATCCTTAACCTAGTGAATACAGGCATTGCTGGTTGCAGGTCTTTAGCCTAGGAAGGTTGTAGAGTTAAGCAGTTTCTTCTTAGGCTTCTTGATGATGTCATTAACAGAAATTAAAATGGCAGAACAAATGAGTTCCATGTCATGCTAATTTTGCTATGAGAATCTCCTAAAAAACCGAACATATTCATATTCCTACTTCAGCAAATGTTCTAAGTATACTGGGGGATCACTGCAGGCAGGCTTTCTGTAGCCAGAATGGCTGGCAAACAAGTGGGAGTCTTTGTGATGTCAGACTCTTTGTTTCCAAGCATCCTCAGTGTGAATGCCAACATGATATATGACTACAGGTGGTTTTCATAAGCAAGGGAAATCCACATTGCTGTGGACTTAAGTCTGGGAGTCTGTGGTTAAAGGAAGGAGAAAAAGAATACCCCTCAAGATACTCAAGCTGTTCCTTGGTCACCCAGGAATTAGCTGAGCTGTTGGGCAACACCTTCCACCAGCCAAGTCCTTGGCCCACAGCTGCCACCCAATGACCTGGGAGAGGGTAAGGGTACCAACGCACTGGTCTTACCACCTTTCTCTTTTTATTTTTAAAAGATCTCAATTTCTGTAAGAACCATCTTGGCATTTCCACTCAGACAACGTAAGTAGCCCAGGTAAGAAAGAAAAGAATGTTTTAAATAATTGTAGGGGCACCTGGGTGGGTGAGTCCAATAAGCATCTGACTCAGCTCAGGTCATGATCTCAGGGTCCTGGGATCAAGCCCCAAGTCAGGCTCCACGCTCAGTGAGGAGTCTGTTTCCCCTTTCCCTCTGCTCCTCTCCCTGCTTACATGCTCATTCACTGTCTCTCTCAAATAATTAAATCTTTAAAAAAAATATTTAAATAATTGTATTTTTGCAAAAACAGTAATCCAATGCACTTTTCAAGTTCTGCCCATAGATATTCCATTATTCATCCTTTCAAAGTCCAGTTCAAATGCTACCACTTCCAGAAAACCCCCCAACCCTCTCCTTCTCCACCAGAATTAATAGTTCTTCATGTGTACAGCCTACTGATGATACCTATTTCACAGTAATTTTATTTCTCTTGGATATTTAATTGTGAAATGAAGAAAGTATGGTGCAATAGAAAAACATGGGCTTTGAAACCAGGTAAACTTGGATTCAAACTCCATCTCCACAGACCACTAAAGATGAGATGATTACGTAAAGCACTGAGCACTCAGTTACTATGAGTGTCCTTTGTCCATCCTTGCCACCTTGCCCTCTTTAAGGGCATAATCATTTTGCTATTTTTGCTTGCTTTCTGCCATGTCCATCAGTAGTACCATAATCATAATAATATTGGTAGATAACATTCACTTATTATGTACCAATATTAATCAAAGCACATGACATATATATTAACTCATTTAATACTTATGAAAACCCTCAAGTAGATATTCTTATCCTTATTTTTCAGATAAGCAAACTAGACAAAGAAAAGTAAAGTAATTTACCCCAGATCACACATCTAGTAAGAAGAGTCAGGATTTGAATGCAATATATTTGGTACCAAAGCTTGCTCTCATAACAATCATACTATACCTTTTTCTAACCATGGTCTTTGTCAATGAAAAAATATACACAACACATGGGCAAAATGTGACAGACATGGTTAGTTGTCCCCAGAATCTTACTTTCCATTAAAAGGAAACTAATAGAGGCACCTGGGTGGCTCAGTCAGTTAAGCATCAGAATCATGATCTCGGCTCAGGTCGTGACCTCATGGGTTATGAGGATGGGATCAGGCCCCACAGCTTGCTCCGTGCTCAGCAGGGAATCTGCTTGAAGATTCTCTCCCTCTGTACCTCCCACTACTCTCACATACTTGCTCTCTCTCTCTCAAGTAAATAAATAAGTCTAAATAAATAAGTAAATAAAGAGATGAATGGATGGAAACTAATAAAATAGGCTTTTCCAAACAAAGTCATAGGATCATCCTAAGGAAAATACCTAACATTCTCGATCCTACCCCAACAGAATACTACTTAAATACAAAATTTAGTTTTTCTTCTGAAGTAAAAACAGGTCTTAGTCAAGCCTTACTTAAACTGACACTGATGCCCAAATTAGACATGCAAGAGACTACTACAAAATTATGTGATTTTTAAAAAACTTTTTCAACTAACGTATCTATTTAAAGTAGGCTCCACAACCAATGTGGAGCTTGAACTGATGACTCTGAGATCAAGGGTTACACGCTCTGCTGACTGAGTCAGCCAGGCACCCCTCCTTAAGCGATCTTTCAATTGAAGATCTCACATTACTTTACACAAATGCCTAAAATTCCAATAGCAACACTGAAGGACTAATCTGCTTACCATTTGAAATTAAAATCCCGCAAATAATTTGAGATATCATTTCTCTATACAAATATTAAAGGTCTAAGCTGTACTTCAAATATTTTTAACTGAATTTTATGAGGGGTTGGATTTCTATTAATCAATGCAAAAATTTTCAAAAGATTAAACCGCCAGAGAAGACTTACACCACAGAGCAAGCATAACATCCTTTCTTGCTACTCTCACGAATTAAAAATGCACCATCCGGTTTCCCATAAAGCAAGTCCTCTGCCTGTACTCGATTGATATCCTCAACAAACCAGGTTTTCTCATCATAATGGGGCAGGTTTTCATCTTCCTCATTGATAAAATAGGTCCTAAAAATTAAATATTAAAATATTATTCTAACAATCAGGTTACTCACATCTAAAAGCAAACTCAAGAATAAAACACTCTTCCAAATCTTTAACCACAAAATGGCAAAGCAAAAATACAATTACTTGGACGTTTTCTAACTTCTTTATTTGCTATGGTGCAGAAAACACAAAATTCACAAGTTTCACCCAATCAGCTGACACAGGAATGTCTGAATGAGCAATGCTTCTACACCCAGGTTTCCCTCGGCTCAGTAAGCAGGTCTCTGACCTCAAGTACCTACAGGGTACTCTTCAAGCAATTCAATTTAAAAGAGGTGCAAAGTTCTTGATTCAGGTCCTCAAGTGAAAATGAGAGCCAATATTTAGCATATATAGAGAAGGCCTACTCTTGGATTAGAAACAAAACCCTCTGACAGAAAGGTGGAGAACTTACTCATCAGCATCCTCATTCTTGATTCCCAGCCAGGCATTTAGGCGCTTCTGTCTCACTCCTTTGTGATTGAGCCACCTGCCAGAAGGAAGACACCAGTGTCAGAATCTGTGCAAACTCTGCCTGAAGTAGACATGTCCAAACGAACCAAATTTCTGGAGTCCAGGAACCTTTTATTTTAACCCACTTCCACTAAAAGTGGCCAGAGATTTCCTTAAACTAGTTTCTCCTTGGGCGCCTGGGTGGCTCAGAGGGTTAAGCCTCTGCCTTCGGCTCAGGTCATGATCTCAGGGTCCTGGGATCCAGGCCGCATTGGCTCTCTGCTCAGCAGGGAGCCTGCTTCCTCCTCTCTCTCTGCCTGCCTCTCTGCCTACTTGTGATCTCTGTCTCTGTCAAATAAATAAATAAAATCTTAAAAAAAAGAGTTTCTCCTTAACTTTTCCTCCAACTTTCTGCAAAAAAGCAGAAACACAGGGAGTTAGCTGAGATTAGGCATGTCTCTCATTTTTCCTTTTCCTTTTCTAGAAGGTTATACAACCATAAACACACATACACTTGCACTCAAACACAAAGGGGCATCTGTTTCTGAAATCAGTAGTTATGTGAGCATGGTGTCACATTTGCAATCTCACTAAGCCAGAAGACTCAATTCCTATGTGGCCCACTACATGGAGTTAAACATTCTAAAACAATTTCAAGGTCTAGTCTTGGACCAAAGCAAGCCACAAGAAATTCAGGATGGCAATCTGTAATTAATATAAATTTACCTCATCACTAGGCAAATCACAGTATTTTAAAATATACCAAAACTTTAGGTGTAAAACAACATACCCTTAAATTTAGTTCCACTGACATGGCCACTGGTTTAAAAATTTGAGTGAGTATGAAAACTCTTTCATTCATCACCGTCCTCCAACCAGGCTTCTGATCATTCAGGTCTCATCATAAACTCAGGGAGGACTACCCTAATTATCACAACTGAGACAGTCCCCTTTGTCACTCCTTCTCTATATTTTACCTTATTTTATCATCTTCATAGCACTTGCCTGAAATCCGTTATTTAATATTTTCACTTGTTTGTCTCCCGACTAAAAGATAAGCTGCTTTAAAGAAAGGGATCTGTCCTATTGTTCATGGCTATTCCCAATGCTGAAAATGGTGCCAGCATATAGCAGATACTCAATAAATATCTCCCTAAACACCCTAGTTATCTTTACTAGCAGATCATGATTTATCACCTATGATGTTATCTACACTCTCTTTTACATTTAGTTTACATGACTTGTTAAAGGAACTTCCATGGTCTAGTTTGCCACACTTATTCAGGCGTCTTGGAATGGTGTTTTTGATAATCTCATCACTTTCCAGAGCAACAAACGTTTCCATGCACTCCTTTGGTCCATCACATAAGCCTTCTTCTTGGGCCTTTTCTTCAGCTTTATGACATGATCAGAATCACATAAGTTTCCCAAGAGCAGACATATACTGATTTTAGACAAGGTACCACCCTGCCTTGTTTCCAAAGCTATTCTGTATGTTATGTGTATTTGCTTGATTTCTTTTCTTTTCTTTTTTCTTTTCTTTTCTTTTCTTTCTTTCTTTCTTTCTTTCTTTCTTTTTTTTTTTTTTTTTGGCCACAATAGCAAACTGAAATGATCTCTAGAGAGGAGTTACTAAAAACTACTTAGCACAGCATAGTTCTAATGCTTGCCCCCAAAACTTACCACCTTAAATTTTACTCTACTGAAACTCACTAGCCATGGTTCCCACCTCTAAGCTTTTCTTTTCTCCTCTCTCCCTTTCTCATACAAAGAAACCCTAAAGGCTGTGGAAAATCCAGTCAGAGGTCTTTACTTTGTCTTCTACCAAGAGTTTGAATCAAGTTGTGTTACATGCATAAAAGTATTTTGTAGCAGTCTATTCATTACCTCGAATAAAACCTTGTATTTCCCTTTCTCATGTATTATCTCCTTCATAAGACAGTCATTTGTCCTAAAAATCTAACATCCTGTTCTAAAAATATATCTTTCAATCTATATTTGAGTAATAACCCTATATCTAGTTAAATCCTATACAGTTTTCTATAATAT